>CAJVQA010008252.1:0-13108 GCA_910591915.1 Cetraspora pellucida | reverse complement strand
CATAGATGCCCTGAGCTCCCAATATCAGGTAGGACCTGACTTGGTGTACCTAAGATTACAGATGCCCAAAACCCAACTGATCGCCAAGAGACAGTTACTATAACATAGGTATAATTTCCAAAATTCGTCATCTGTAGGAATTGAACTTTAGACCTGCCACTTGAGGGTTGACAACCTATCCACCTCACTAGGTCACCACATCCCTAAAACTTCTTATATATAAGATGAATTACAACAAAAAGCTTTTAAAGAATTAAATAAAAACTTATTATAGCTTCTATATTAAAGTATTCTGACTTTGATAAACTGTTTATTTTAGCTACTAATACCTTATATTATAAATTTGAAGCTACTCTAAGTTAATTAAATAAAAATAAAAAAAATATCCTATAGCTTATATAAATAAAAGTTTGACTAAAGAAGAAGTTAATTATAATGTTACTAAACTTAAATATGCTACTATTGTATAGACTATTAAACATTTTTATAAATATCTTGAAATTGCCAAATTTATCCTATAAACTATTTTGCTTTTAAATAGTTACAATTTGCTAAATTTAAAAAATATTTAAGATAATAGATTCTAAAACTTTAGTTTTATAACTTCAAAATTATCTATAAATCAAAATGAGTTTACTTTAATATAGATGTCTTATTCTAACTTCAGATTCAGATCTTATATTAAAATCTTTTCCTATAAATTTAGACCTCTATTATAATTTATATAATTGTATAAAATTAAGGAGTGTAGCAACCTAGTGAAATAGTCAGGTTGTTAACCTCCAAGTAGTAGGTTGGATGTTCAAATTCTATTAACAGCAAAAATTTGAATAATTACTTATATAATATTTGTATTATAGCAACTTTTTTAATGATTAGGTTAGAATATCTGTAATGACAATCATATTAGTATAACTGGCAGATTATAGAACATCTGTGCAATATTAAAATTATACAGAGAAATGCAAACTAACAAATTAGGTAGTGCAAATACTAGATAAGTTTTTGTGATTATGTAAATTTATTAAAATTGAATAATAAAAAGTTTATTTGAAAAGAACCAAATAGAGAGATAGCTGAATCTTTAACAGCTCTATTGTAAAAACTAGCTTGGTAAAATGAATACCAAGGTCTAGTATCTAGTCATAGTAGCTGAACAGACAAGAAACTTCAAGTTGGGAATCTTGAAAGTACCATCAACCAGAACACTAAAATGAACTGAAGAAAAAATATTAGGCTGACCTGATATACTGATAGACTGATTATAGTCTATACAGACTATCTAAATTAGAGTTTAGTAAAAAAGGCAGAGAAAAAGGCAGAAGTATACTAAAGTACTAGGGTTATACTGTGAAATAGATGCTGGGATCTAAGTAAACTCTACAAAAGCATAGGGTTTAATAGTTAAGCCCTGACCACAAGTGTTGGTTCTGCCATAGTAATATCTAAGTTAGCTGTAAAAATAAGTACAGAAGTTTCTAGAGGGTTTATTTTAAGAATAAATTAGTTCTAAGATTGAAATAATGATTTGGACATCTGGGATAATCTAGTGAGTTAACACAGATTACAGGTTCAGAGAGTTTAAATTGAAACATCCAAGCAGAGGTGTTAGGTATGCCAATTAGTAAAGAACCTTTAAGTGGACTTCTTAAATAGGTAATATAGAAAAGTTACATATGTAACCAATTGTATACTCTTCTGTAATGATTTATTGAACCACAATTTCAATAAGTAATTAATAAAAGTCAAAAGACCAAAGAGGTTATCTTAAAAATATATATATATATAATTGTATAAAATTAAACAAGTTATTTGATTCTTTGTCACAGAAACAAATTAGACAAATACAATATTATACTAACTATTTTATTATTAAAAAAGATCTATTATATAAGAAAAATAAAAAAAATTCCTAATACTTTTTTCATATTATTAAATAGAATAAAGTAAAATCTGTTCTGTATATAATGCATAAGCATCCTACTGCAGGATACTTAGAAACAGATGCTGTGTATTATAAAATAGCTAAACAATACTATTAAAACCAAATACATTAATATGTATAAAAATATATTAAAATATATAAAAATTGCTAAAAAAGATTAAAAGGTTAACAAACTAAACTTTACTATCTTATTTAAATAAAATAAGCTTTTAAATGGATTAAAATTAATTTAGTAGAACTTTTACCAATTACTAAACAAAATAATTAATATATTATTGTTGTCATTGACTACTTAACAAAATAGCCAAAAGCCTATACTATATCTGATACTAAAGCAAATACTTTAGCTTAGTTTATTTTTAAAGAAATCATTTGTTAACATAAAACATTAAAGATTATTCTTTCTAACTAAAGAAGAAATTTATTAATAAAACTGTTCATATTTTATATAAAAAGTTCTTATAAAATATAAGTTCTTTTTACTATACTATTTACAAATAAATAGAATAATTAAACATTTAAATTAAACTATATATGAATTATTTGCTAAAGTTAAAGAAAATAATAACTAAAATTTATATATATTATTATACTGCTTGCTTATTAAACAAAAAAATATGCTACAACTAAATATACTCTATTTTAGTTTGTATATAGATAATAAGCTGTTCTTCTAATTAAAGCTTTATTATCTATGAAACCTTATAAAAAAACAGAATTACAATCTACAAAATAGCATATTGCACCAAGTTTTTGAATTTATTGACAAGCTATCTGAATTGCAAAATAATGCAAAAGAAAAGATGAATAAGTTACAATAGAAATAGAAAGAATACTTTTGATGTCAAAATTTATTATCAAATTTTTAAAATGTAATAATTTTAAAAGAATTGTGTTTGACCCAAATTATTGTGAAAAAATTTAAAAAACTACACCAATTTTAAAATTTTATTAAATAATAATAAATAATGATTAGCAAGTCATTTTAGTTATAATAGTAGTAATATCACTAAATTTGGTTAAATATTTATTAAAATAACTCAATTGCAATTTTTTTAAAATATTGCAAATTAGGCTGACATAGTCTTTATAATTAATGACTGTTTGTCTAATCTTTATCAGCAATCCTCTTCTCTTTTATTTCTTAATATTTGGTTTTTTTTATATTTTTTCCTTATACACTTTTTTTTTAGTGTATTTTCTCTCAACAAAAAAATTTTTTTTGGTTTTTTATCTCTCTACAAATGAATGATATCAGATTGGTGCTATTCAATTGTCGAATGGCAGATAAATAAGCTTGATCTAGACTTTAGCAAGTTTGATATAGCAGATCACTTATAGATGCCAATTGAAATTATCACATGATGATGATATGTGAAGTTAAATCTAGTTCTATTTGTTTATTGTCTGTTCTAAACATTTATAAATAAACTTTTGACTGGTTGATCATTATGGCTGCCAAAGGTAAAAAAAAATTTTTACAAATATTTCACAATTATTTCAAAATTTTTAACAATATTTTGAAAGAATTGCATTTGAGTTATTTTAGTAAATACTAAACCAAATTTAGTGATCTTACTACTATTATAACTAAAATAACTTGCTAATAATTATTTATTATTACAATATTGTGAAGTTTTTTAATAATATTTCAAGATTAGCATAGTTTTTTAAATTCTTTTGCAATATTTTGTTTTAAATATAATTATTTTAAAATTATTGTATTTTAAAATTTTGTTAATGTTTATTATAAACATTTAAAATAAGTAACAAAATATAAATAATTAGAAAGAATATAGAATATTTTCAATCTGCTAAATTTGAAAATAAAAAAACTAAACCTTTTATTATTTAAAAAAAATTAAATAATAAAGTTTATAAATTTTGTAATAACAAGGAAAAACATTGCAAAAATACTATAATAGTGATTAGTTTACTAATTTATAAAAAATAAATATCATATTGTTATAAAATAACAGACATGGGCATTATTTAGAAAATTGATCACCTAAAAATTACTTATATGGCTTTAAAATAATGCCTATATGCATCTCTAAATAACATGCATCCTACTTACAAACCTGTTTTTTGAACCTTAAATATGTAAGTTGAGTAATATATTATTAAATTTAATAGGTTCTTTAAACTTCTCACATGTAAGTTAATTCTACCAGGCTGATCATAACTAATATGCATAAGATATTTATTGCTTTTAGATTTTTTTAGCATTGGCTTTTAATTTTATTATTAGTGTCATCATTGGTGTTATCATTGGTGCCATCATTGGTGTTATCACTAATATTGTCATTGGTACTATAGTGTTAAGATGCTATTGGTATGGTTTGTCTTTTGCACTTCATTTGCTAGTGTAATTGTCATTAGTTGTTTGCTTATTATTTTTATTTTTGCTGTATATGTTGTTTAGATATTTTGCTTTTGCTAATATTCTATTTCACTAGTGGCCTCACTCTTGCTAGCTTGTGCCTTTGCTTTAGCCATAATCATTATTTCATTGATAGTTTCGCTTTTGCTGATCTGTATTATTACTTCATACTTTTACTTTTTGTTTTGCTTATTTGTGCTAGTAGCTTGGTGCTATCTTTTTGTGATATTTGCTGATTTTTACTTTTGCTAATATTAACTTACTTTCACTTTTGCTTGTTGGTGCTATTTCTTAATGCCTTTGTTTGCTTTTGCTAGTCTGTACTATCATTTAGTGCTTTTGCTGATTTTTGCTCTTATTTGTTTGCTTTTTCTGCTTTTACTGATATTACTTACTAATTTCACTTTTGCTATTTCTTGGTGCCTTTGCTTGCTCTTACTTTTTTTAATATTTGTTAACTTTGCTCTTGGTTTGCTTTTGCTGGTTTGTGCCATTGGTCAATGCTCTTGCTTTTGCTAGTATTTATTAATTCTGCTCTTGATAGTTTGCTTTTTCTAGTATTAGTTTTTTTTTCTGGCACTATGATTTCTTTTGTTTTGCTATTCAGTTATATATATACTAATGCCTTTTTTTTTTCTTTTCAGCAACATTGGGTAGTTTGTTATATTGATGCATCATTATTGGTATATTCTTGTAAGTGGTATGATTTCATGACTTTATTGGTTTTGGCTATGCTTAATAGCTATACATATTCACTAACTTAGCTTATTCATTTTTAAAACTTTGAGAAATTTATCTTTGTTGAGAGTTTTGACTTTACTAGGGCTTTATTTGCTAGTAGTTTGGGCATTAGCTTCTTGTTGATGGGCAAATTCAATGTTATATAAACTTATAACTATGCTATATAGTAATATAAAGGATCAAGGTGACTATGACAGCTAAGGCTATTCTTCCAAATATGTTTCCAACTACAATACTTTCAGATAACCAACAATCAGCTTAGATGAAAAAGACAGTTAGATTTGACAGATTAGGCTGGTCTTTTAGGTAAGTATACCTCAAGTTGGATTTGTATTTGCTTTTTGTTTAACACTTTACTAATACAATATAAATTCTTCAATACTACAACCAATTCAGTATATTAAATGGTTGAAGCAATGCATGAGATAAAATATACTGCTAAAATCAAAGGCTACAGCTTCACCATTATACGTTGGATACAAACCAAAAAACAGGAATCAAAGTCATATGCACAAGTTAACAAGAATCTATCTCACAATACTCAACAACAGGCTGGGCAATATAAAAGTTTATTCAATTATAGTGTAGTGAGGTAGTCTATGGTCACTTTATATAGGGCAGAATTTACACTTATAGGATCATTTACTTGAAGCATAACAAACTTCAACTTTATTATGAGCAGTCTGGTTATATATATCTTTATATACATACATGCAAATTTATTTAATAAAGCTAATTTGCCTTTATTATTTAA
This sequence comes from Cetraspora pellucida, assembly GCA_910591915.1. Taxonomy (NCBI): domain Eukaryota; kingdom Fungi; phylum Glomeromycota; class Glomeromycetes; order Diversisporales; family Gigasporaceae; genus Cetraspora; species Cetraspora pellucida. Next base: position 7,285 of record CAJVQA010008252.1, on the reverse strand, counting down.
TTGACTAGTCACTAGGAATACTGAAATACTGTTTAAAGGAAAAAATAATGTATATAATATTGCATATATAGGTTGCATAATATAGCTGTATTACAATTTAAAGAATCTATAGTTTGTAGAAATAGTTATAATTAGCATTAGGTTTAACTAATTTTAGCATTATATTATATAAGTTATTATAATTAAGAACTGTTCATAGATGTTGCAGTTTAAATTTGTTGGTTAAAATATAACCACATGACAATATATATATATATATAATGTTAAGAAATCAACAATTTAGCACAAAAATAAAATTTATTATTTAATTAAAAATTCATTTTAAAAGACCTATCTTATAACTTTTATATATTTATTCACATATATACTTCATAATTATTTAATATGAATACATTATCTAGTTCTATTTCTAATGATTTAGTTAAATATATAAATGCATCTTCGAATTTTTTTATTCAAGTATATAGAAAAATTAAAAAATTAGTTTATTTTTAAATTAATCAGAAGGCAATTTATTTCTAGGTTTAGATAGCATACAAACATACAATCATATGACTAATAATTTTCAGAATGAAATGAATATTCATTACTTTACAATAATCCATGATTATTTACTAATAGAAATTTTTATTTATTTAAATAGTTCATTATTAAATTTCAAAATTTTATATAAAATAAATATTTAAATCTTATCTCTATAATTAATACAACTTTAGTAACCAGATACTAACATTAATTTTATAATAAGAAAAAAATAGCACTAGATACTTTTTTAGGAAAAAAAATTGCTGTTTTTTTTTTAAAAAAAAAGATCAAATATAAATTCTGCTATAAAGACATATTTATTATATTCATTAGTTAATTCTATTATTAATCTATTTCTATTATCTCAACTGATTTACAGCTATCATCAAAAATTGATTCATAATTATTATCAAAAACAATACTATTATCATCTATAATATTTTTGACATTATCATCTAATTTAATATTATCTAACTTATTATCATGTAATAAACTACAATTACCTGGATCTGATTCATTTTCTGAAGATACACCTTTAATCAGAAATTTATCTAGATGGTCTTCAACAATTGCTTTAAGGTGATTAGACATTTTGCTGTCTTCACTTCCATTGAAGTTTAATATAAGCCCTGCTACTTCAAACAATTTGACCAAAATATTTAGACTGATCTCTTTCCAAGTCTCTGAAACCCATTCACAAACCTGTTCATAGAGTGCTTTTTTTAGATTGTCTTGCTTAGTATATTGTTTTTTTCCTTTATCCATCTATTCATTCTATTTTCATCTTATTCTATTCTTAAAAAGCTTGTTAATTGAGACATCTGGAGGCTGTAAAACACTTGTAGTTCCACCAGGAATTTCTAAAACATCCAAGCCTTCTGCTTCAATGCCTTAATAACATTATCATAATTATGACTATGATGCACATCAATGAAAATTACTTCTTTGCTTTTAAAAAATCCATTTGGTCTTGCCTGAATAACTCACAGAATATAAGTAGAGATTATTAAATCTGCAGTTATGTTTGCAAAAGATGCAGCTGCTACTACAATGTCTCTTAGAAATTTACCTTTTTGTTTTTTTTTTAGTTTAAAAATTACAGTTGGAGAGAGCTTCTCTTCTGTAGCCATATAACTTAAAACTACCGTAAACTGCACTTTGTCATATTTTGTAGTTTTTACTGACACTTCTTGAATGCCTTTAAAATTAATAATTGAACCCAGAGGCATGTCGAAGTACATAGGTGTCTCATCAAAAGATAAAATAGATTTTTTTTCAATATTAAATGTTTTTTCACAAGAAAGTTTAAGAAAGTTTTTAATAATTAAGAGTTTATCTTCAGGAATCTTTTGAGTTACTTGTGTTCTAGCATGTTTTACCAGGTTATGATGCTGTTTGAAATGCTCAACCCACCTATACAAAAACTTTATATCTCTTATATTTAATGTTTTACCTAGGCTTTTAGCTTTCTTTACAAGCATGAATATTGTAATTATAGCTTTTTCTTCTCTTCTTTTTTTAACAAACTCTATCAATTTTTTGTCTAACATTGGGTATGTTACTTTTCTACTATGACCCTTGAGAACCTGGACTTGGTCTCTGTTTAAATCTTTATTGTTCCTTATAGTTTCAAGCTTCTTTTTCTGTTTGCACCACTCTTGCACTTATTTTCGATCAACTTTGAAGTATAAAGAAGCATAATGGTTAGATATATTTTTTTCATAGAAAATTACTTCCAGTTTAAATGCAATAATATAACTTTACTTTGTGCTTATATTCAATTGCAACTAAGTAAACAACCTAGATAAGTATGCATAAAAAAGATAATAATGTTATATTTATATTCTGTGATACAAGAAAAAAAAGATTTGTATATATGTATATATAATATCAAAAGTGGCTCTATAGTATTTAGGACAAATGCATTAATCAGTTCAATTTTTAATGATATAAGTTTGCAAATAAATTTTTGCATTTGCTCATACAATAGGTTTCTTCATTTTGTCTTAATGCTAATAATTATTAGCAATAAGAATATCATTTTGGGAAGGCATTATTGTAAATTATTATTGTATAATAGAATAGTTTAAAATTTTTTTTGTAAAATTCAAAAAAAAAAAAAATTTAAAAAAAAAAAAAATTGTAAAGTATAATGTCATGTGGGTTAGTAGTAGGTAAGTTTCTATTATTAATTCAGCTCAATTATGCAGATACTGCTTTAATTTCAGTTTTATTCGTTTTACACTAAATAGACTGCAAAGATGTTCACTGCTTAATGCTCTATTACAATAATGGCACACAAGACACAATGGAGCTAATTCTACAGGTAAGCAGTATTTTATTTATGTTTAGGCACTTCTCAATTACAAAAAAGAAAAGCTAACTTTTATTACTAATTCTTTATCTCTATATATACTAATTTAAGTTTATTAGACTTAAATTAGTAATATACAAATATTCATGCAAGATAATGCAAACTATCAGACTATGTTTAAACTACATCAAAACTGCACAAATTACTAATATACTTTTGCATACTATATTGCCAACACCAAATCTGATTAATTGAGACTTAGGTCTTTGAAGTCTAATATACTCTAAATATAATATATAGAGTATTACTTATAGCTATGACATATAATAGAGTTTATCCAAGGATTTTTTTTTTTTATAAAATCAAAAAAAATTCCAAAATCAAAATTTAAAAATACAATTATCATTATTAGTATGTTCTTATATTGAAATTTAAAAATATGATTATCATTATTGGTATATTTATATAAGTAAACTGGTATTTCACAATTATATGTAATATAAAAAATTTTAATTTAAAAATGTAGCTTTAAAATTATTTTAAAAAGATTCATAAATACTAAAACAAATAAATGACCAAATAATGCAAGTAAAAATCTGTAATTAAAGATTACAATACAGCAACATGAAAGCTTTTATATAACTAATTACTAGTTTATTGATTAGTATCATAGGACTACCAGTTTATTAATTAGTGCACATGAGCATTATTTGGAATATAGGATTACCAGTTTATTGATTAGTGTACATGAGCATTATTTGGAATATTCAATATAGTGAAATTACTTTTTATCTCAAAATAACACCCATAAGTATATTCTAAATAATACTTATATACTTTAAATAATATGCAGATGGGCATTATTACATGACAATATGGTATAAGAATCTTTCATTCTTATTGAATAACTAGAATTTCTAAAAAAAATTCTAAAATTAAAGAAAAAGACAATAATATTATACAAATTTTTTAATATTACAATTATTTAAAGATTGTAATATTTGAAATTTATATAAATATTTTCAAATTATACAAATTTTTCTAAAAATAGAATTTTTAACTAAAATCAGAAAAAGTATTTGCTTTAACCAATTTTTTTCAAATCTGAAAACAGGATCCTATCTCAAAATCATTTATATATATATTTTAAAATATTTTTATTTGGATTAATAAAAAATTAGAAAAAATTATCAACTTAAACTCTATAATAGTAGTCTTAGTAAAATTTAATATTAATGAATTTCTACAATTAAAAGAAATACAACTTTTTTTAATTAAAGCTTTACTTAATGAAGTAACAACAAAGTTAAAAAATAATAATATTAACTATTTAACTCAAATAATAAATAATTTAAAACAAATACTTATACCAACAACTCAAAGTTTAACTATCTTTTTTTTTAAAGAAATATAAAAAAAATAAGTTAATTGAATCTTAAAGTTTTTATCTACTTTTAAACATATTTAATATAATTTTAACAAGAAAATTAAAACATATTACTATCTAAGACAAATAATATTTAAGTTTAATAATCTATTAGTAATTAAGGATCTTATTTAAAATGCTCAAGTTACAAGAAAAGCAAAAAATACTTAAAAAGATACTTTTAAAATGTATGAAGTTTTCAAATTATAACCAAAAAAAATAATTCTATAGTTAATATATATTACTATAATACATATTATTAAGTTGCTAGATAACAAGTAAACTTAACTTCTTGAACTAATTAGAATATAAGAATTTATAAAATAAATTTTTTAAAAAAATAAACATTATAGAATAAATAATAATTATTATTTTATTATTATTATTTATTATTATTATATATTATATATTGTTATTTTGTTTTTAAATATTAACAGTGAGGCCATGTCTTTTTTTTTTTTAACTTAAGCAGTTATGCTAGTACTTTATTAAGACTCTTGAAATTACTTTTGCAATTATATAGATTTATCTAACAACTAAGTCTAGCAGCACTTAGCCACTCTAAGGGTACCTAAGTGCAACCTGCTGCACTACTTCAAACAAAAGTAAGCTACTTGTTTGACTATTTAAAATCTATAATGAAAGAGTTTTCTTCTTTCTATGACAAGCTCCAATATTGTTTTCCTAGTTTTTTCATTAATTCTATTTTTTTTCTCTTTTGCTTATTTCTTTTTTTCTTTGATTTTTTGCTGATTTGCCTTTTTTTTCTTCTTTAAATTCTTTTTTTTTACTTTTTTTTTCTTTATTTTGTTTGTTATGCCTTCTTTCTTCTTCTATTTATTAACCTTTTTATATTATATTCTTCAAACTTGTTTATAGAACATGTCCCATGCTGTCTTTGTTACTGTTTCTATAAATAGCTGTCATATCTTTGTACTTAGAGGTTGTATTAGTCTGTCTTGTGTTTTTTTCAGAATTAAGCCTTTGATTAAAGCTTCTCTTATTTCTACTTCTTCTGCTTCAACTTTTCTGAAGAGTGCTGTATATAGTATATATGAAAAGATATAAATTTTTTCCTTTTCTTTCAATTTTTCTAGGCTGTTGCAATATTTACTTTTTAGATTTGAGGCCATGCTTTTAACTTTATTAAAATTCAAGTAAAATTATTATAAAGAAAGATTTACTTTTAAATTACATATAAAAAATAAAGACTTAAACTAATAATCTGTAATATAAACCTATAAGAGTGGCTAAGATTTACCTAGATTTGAGTGTAGATAAAAATATAAAAAAGAAAAATGTAATATTTGATTTATTAAATAGTCTAAAGGTTTATTTTAGTTATAAGTTCAAAGATTAAAATAGAAGATAAAGTTGAATTAAAAAAGAAGCTATATGTTAAGTTAGTAGTAGTTGTAATTTAAGATTGTTAAAAATAGAAAATATAGTAAGAAATTCAGATATGTTTATATATTTATTAATTAAAATAGAGAAGAAGTTTAATAAAAAGAAGAATAAATTTTATAATTCGATCCCTAATTTAGGTAAAAAATCAAAATCATAAAATCAAAAACACAACGAAAAGTAGGTTAGCAGGCACTTATTATAGTTCTAGAAAAGCTTCTAGCAATAGAAACTATTAACACTTTATTGAAATACAAAAAAGAATAAACTTTGTTAGCAACAAATACAAATATTCTTTAAAATTGTAACGAAATTTCAAAAATTATCAGAAATTTTGTACTGCTGGGGAAATTGTTGTTAACCTGAAAAAACAGAAGATCTCAACACGTAACTACACGATATAAACAAACAACAACAAACAAACAAAACACGTTCCCAATTAGATAGTTACCAATCTAGTTAGGATCTATTAAAACAACAAATAATATTACAACAATAAGTGCATGTGAAATATATATCCAAGAATTAACCTGATCTAGAATACAAACTAGTAAATCGATGAATAAGATTCAAAAATCAGATCTTATTGATTATATTAAGGGGCTGGGCGACAGAAATCGTAGATATTTAAATAGCAAGATTTTAGATAATATTCTAACAACATCTATGAAAAGCCCATGCAATATTGAATTTATTGCAAAGGATTTTGCATTAAGTGATCCAGATCATATTACACCTGATAACTTACTGCTTTATGGTCAAATTCTCAATGCCCTCCGTTTAGTAGAACTAGGATGGTTGGAAGAAGGTACTACAGATGAATGGGTAACAAAACTTAAAATGATAAATCAACATCCAAGCTCTATTGAATATATATCAAACATAAGCAAGGAAAAAATTATACAAAATGAAAAAAAGAACGAAGAAATAAATGAAGTCAAAACAAAGGAAGAAATAAAGATGAGAATCAGCAAAAAGAGAAGGCAAAAAGAGGATGGTGCAGAAGAAAAAAGCAACAAAGATGCCAACTTAAATATAAAACCAACTGAAGATCTTACAGAAGGTAGCAAATCAAACGATGAAAAGAAAAAAAGGCTTAAAAAGATGCTGAAGCACCAGTTAACGATATGCTCTATGATGTCATAAAGAATATCGAAACTATCGACAAAAGGTTATTAGAATTAAAAGAAGAAGCAACCAATAATGCAGAACCAATATTCTGTGACACAATTGAACATAGTCAATGGTTACCAAGAAACAGAATTTGTGACAAGAAAAATTTTTTCAAGGCAAATATGCCAGCTTATGCACTACCAGGAGCCTCAAAAGATAAAAGAATTAAATATGTCGAGTGGATTGTAGGAAAAAACCATCACATCAAAACAATAAAAGAGGTTTTCAAAAAAGGCAATAACTGGATTGAGATTGATTTTGATTGCGAATACAGTAGAGACCAAGCAATGGATAGAATCAAAGAAAAAGAAGGTGATTGGCTAAAACTTATTCCAGAAGAAAACAACAAGCAGAAGGAGATTACAGAACAACAAGCCAGAGATAATTTAAAGAAAGGAAAAGAATATATAAAGTCATCAAGCTCAAAAGAAACAAATAGAATT
>CAJVQA010008251.1:0-13108 GCA_910591915.1 Cetraspora pellucida | reverse complement strand
ATAGTTTATTTTAAAAGTTATATGACTTGTACACTTATTTTTTTATAGTATTATATTTTTGGGATATATATCGCTAACGAAAATAGTCATTTGCCAAAATAGGATATATATCGATTATACTCATAATTGATCATTATCATTTAAAGATTAACCAGATATATATCGATTATTATTATAATCGATGATAATCAGCAGGTGGGATTATAATCGATATATATCTATGTGGTTAGTAATCGATATATATCTCTATATAAATTTTGCTAATGAGAGCAAGATAATTCTTTACTTTTAGTAGCATATATCAAGTTACTTAATACAAGGGTGGGTATACATAAGAATCAGCAAGTTTCTAAAACTTTTTGTGAGGAAGTTTTGTAGTTAGAGCACAAACAATGGATTGATTTTTTGTTTAATTCAGCAATTTTAGTTGCATATAAATTAGATCCATGGTATCAAGGTGAAAAACTTAATCCACAAAAATGGAATCATATTATAGAAGAAGAAATTATATGGCTGCTGAATTAGAAAATGAAAATAAGGCTTTATCAGAATTCACAGAATATATTGGTAAAACAGGTAAATTTGCAAGGCCTCATTTATGGGGTGCTATAAAAGAAAACCCTCAAAATTGGTGAAATTTAGTAAAAGCCAAATATCCGATTCTTAGTTCTGTTGCTTTTAAAGTTCTTTCTATTCCAGCAACCTCTGTTGCAAGTGAAAGAAACTAGTCATCATTTGGCTTTATTCACTCAAAATTGCGTAATAGATTAAATAATGAGCAGGTAGAAAAAATTGTTTTTATTATTGGAATCTTCAAATATTGCAAAGTTTAGATTGGCCATTATCAGTAAGTGATTTTAAAAAAACTGATGCTATTATCAAGAAAGAAATTAGCAACAATATGATAGATAATGAAGTCAATACTAGCGAAAATTTGATATTCGAAGATGAAAAATGGATGTTGAATGAAAATATGTCTTTTAAATATAATGAAAAGAATTTTGAAGAAGATGTTGATGATTTTGAAAAATACTCAGAAAAGAGTTTTGAAAAAAATTTTGAAAAACAATTCAACAAAAAATATCATAAAGATTATGAAAATTCTAAGACGTATTCTGAGAAGGATTTTGAAGAGTATTACAAAAGCAATTTTACAACCAACTTGGAAGATAATTATTAATGTTTGTATCATTATTAGTTTATTGTCGAATTTGTTATTACTATATTAAAAGCTTAACTAACTAATTAGCTTTTAGGTTATTGAAATTTTATGAATTATAATAAGTTTTTATGCAGTCAATTATTACAATCTTTAAGGTCACAAAAATTTTTTTTAAAAAATTTACCTTAATATATATAATGCACTTATAGTGCTTTATTGAGTATATACATATAATAATTATTTTACTTATTATTTATATTTTTTAAGGAATTTTAAGGTTAATCGAAGACCCTTATTTAGAAAGATCGTAAATTTAAAAAAGTTTATTATTTTATAGTCACTATCTTATGACTATATATTATTTTATTGTTATTATCTTTATATTCTTATCTTATGGTTATATATCATACATTTTATTATATCTAAAAATAACAAGTGCAATCATGTATTAAAAGAATTAAAATGATTTGTGATTATGAAAGAGGTGACAGCTAAATGTTTATAAAGAAACAAGAATTATCATAATATAAGTTTATTCTTTGTTAAATCATTATTGTTATACTTAAGATAGCTGCGATTTGGGAGAATTTCAGAGCTATTATACATTACAATTAGTTATGATTGTTGACTATTACTTTTACCAGACTATATTATATCTATTTGATCAAATAATTATATGCGATATGATTGATTTAATATATGTAATAATAATAAATACTACGTAAAACAAATATATAATATACTATCTAACAAAAATGTTAGTTATATGCATTTTGAGTATGTAGTCTTGAGTTTACTTATTTTCCCACCACTTCTGATTGGCTGTACTAATTATTCAATTGTCGGGTTATTTATATTATTTATTAATCAAAAAAAAAATTTCATATAAAAATTTGTGCTTTTGGTATTTTGCCCTTAGATTATGTTTAGAAAATTAAAATTTTACAAGAAATTTTTTTTATTAGTATGCAGAAGATAGTTTCATAGATTGATTTAGAGTTATAAGTGATTTAATATTTTTTATATTTTCTTTGCATTTCTTTTACATTACACCTGATCGTGAAACTTGATTGGTGCCAAGAAGTGAATTTTTAGTATGGCCAATCAAAAGTGGTGGAAAAAATAATTGCTCCCTGTAGTCTTGACATTCATGACACAAAAATTATTATTAAATCAAAATTTATAATTTAAATATATCATTTTGTTTAATAACTTTAGAATTTTTTATTTTAAACTTAATTTTTATTGGCCAATCAGAATAAAAGTTTATTATGCTATATAATGGTTTTATAATTTAGACTAATTTTAGTATATACTATATATTTGTAACTTATATCACAAACATGTAAGTTACAATGTAAGTTACAATATTAGTTACATTGTCAGGTAAGTTATACCAATCCTACTTCTTACTCTTCTTTCTGTTACCAATACAATTAAACTAGTTTTTTACTATACTAAACTCTTTGTCCTTCTACTCAAACAATTTACCACTTAATCTTTAATTCTCTTAACTACATTTTAAATACTACTGTCTTTGACATGTCTGCTAATTCTATTTCTAATCTATATTATAAAATTCTTACACTTAACAGTTTTAAACTGCACAAATTTTCTCATATACCATCTCTTATTTTTACTTTATCTGGCTTAGTCCCTATCAACCTTGTTTCTACTATTCATAATACTTCTATTCCTTATCATATAACTATCTCTTTTTTTATTAAATTTCTTCTTTATCTAAACCAACAAATATATAAACAATTACAGATCTCATATTGTATTTCACATTCAGCACAGTCTTCAATTACATCTTTTATAAACTCAACTCATAATTCTCTTTCTAGTCTATTATTATCTCCTATCTCAATACTACAAATTATTACTAAAATTGATTTTTGAACTATCCAATGAATTAAATATAATACTTCTCTCTCATATATTTTTACTAAACCCAAATCTAGGTGAGCTTTGGCCACTCTTGTAGATTTAGGTCACAGATTATATATCTGAGTCTTTATTCTTTATATGTAATTTAAAAGCAAGCTTTTCTTTGTAAAAATTTTAATTAAATTTTAATAAAGTTAAAGGCATGGTCTCATCATTAATATTAAAAAAAAAAAAAAATAAGATGGATAAATGAAAATGAGATGCTTTACTAAATTGAAAATATTTAGACAAATTATTCAAGAATTTCAAATCTATGATTATTATTAGTCTTAGATTTATTTCAGCTCATATTGCTATTCTGTAAAATAGCATTTTGATAAAAAAATACTAATATTGTTATTATACCTGGAGGTTTAATATCCTTTTACAACCTTTGGATGTTTCAATGAATAAATTATTCAAAACAAAAATATTAAAAAAAATAAAAAATAAAAAAAATTGAAATAGAATTTTTTTTATATATTTTTATTAGATACAACAATATTATAATAAGTAAATTATGTAAATACAAATCACTAACTTTTTCTAACAATCAGTTGTACCAAATTTCTGCTACAAACATTTGATCCTTACTCAATATTTTATTAAGTAAACCACTTCTAAACATCTAAATAAAGTAGTTTTTAATACAATTTTATACTTAGACAGCTAAGTTTTATATCTCTAAGTTTCTTTTTAATAGAAATATAGTTAACAAACTAAAAAATGCTTCTAGTCAAGTTTTTTTTAATTTTACTAGGTTAACTGCTCTGGTAACTTAGAACAAATAGAAAGAGCTTATTGCCAGCTTTATTTTGATATATAAATTATCAAAAATAGCCTAAAATTGACTAATTTATCAAAATATTCTTTTAAACTCTCTTGCAAAATTTTACATTTTATTTTTACAAGTTTTTTTTTATTTTTTTGAAGGGCTGTCTCTGGTCTGCCTTATCCAAACCTGTCCAAATAGAATTACTAATCAATATTATACTATCTAAACTAATTTGTATTGTTTACAAACTTGTATTCTGAGGATGGTGATCTTAGTGTAGTGGTTGGATTGTCATTCTCCAAGTGGCAGGTCTAAGGTTCAAATCTCACCTATGACAAAATTTGATAATTATATCTGTGTTATGGTAAACTGTCTCTTGTTGATCAGTTGGATTTAGGTATCTGTAATCTTGAGTACAACCAATTGGGTTCTACTCATCATTAGAAGCCCGAGGCATCTATGCAAAGTGTAACATTATACATACATAGAAGAATATTAATAACCAGTTTATATAAGACTTCAGTGCAAACCCACAATAAGGCCACCAGATGTAGAAGACCAAGAAACTGAGAAGACAGAAGCCTACTTGGAAATTCCTGAGTAAAGAGTAGCACAAGCCTTCGATGGTGCTATCAGACTGATGGAAGCCCAAGAAACCCCAATAAGAAATAAGTAGATATGCAACTGGATAGAAAGATGTATAAAGGAGCATATGACCAACCAGGCTGCCAGAATCACTAGAGAAAAAGGATACTAAGGTATACCATATCAGTCTATCTGGATTGGAAGTTTGGGGAGTCTGTCAGATTTTGAGTTGGATAGTAGAAGGATGAAGAAAAGAAGTCAGAATGATAAGTACCAGGGTTTGGATGAACTTTACAAAGATAAAAATAGTGTAACATAGTAGTTAAATAGGTAATCCCTGTAACTGCAAGTGTTAGGTAACTGTAGAGTGTTATATAAATAGATCAGCTATGTGTGAGACACAGAAGACTCTAGTAACAATGCTTCTGAGGATATACTATATAAAATAAGATATGGAGTCCTAAAAGAAATGGGTAAAAGTATCTAGACCTTCTTGACTGATGGCTGTATCAGAGATGATCTAGTGACACAGTAAGGATTGCAGTACAGAGGGTTTAAATAGGCAATGCTTCTAGTTGGGTTGCAGGTATGACAGCTAGTGTAGAACTATTGGTGGACTACTTAAATTAGATACCAAAAATGTACATGTGGCAAGTTGTACTCTCTAATATAAGGTGACTTCTTTGAGGCTTCGACTGTGAGTCCCTATGTTCAATTTACTAAATAAAACCCTAGGCCCAAAAGAGGCTAGTTTAATATCCAAAAAAAAAAACCTTGTATTCTTGTAATTTTACACAACTTTTTTGTTCAATATCAATCTTGACTTACAGATCTGCAAGTGTTACATACTTTGTATAATACTTATTTAGCATACTCTGTGTTTGTCATATCTCCTTATCTATTATATTCTGTTATTTGTCATATCCTGTTATTTGTCACACTCTTATTTGTTACACTCCTATATCTTTCAGATCATCTTATATTTAAGATCCTTATAATCTACTTTATTTTTATCTTTTAAGCAAAAATGCTAACTCTTATTAATAAAGATCCAGATTTTTATGATATTAACTACTATTATAGCAAATATAAAAACTGCCATGATGTAAGAATGATTAAAGAAAAACCTCAATCTTTACAGGTACTTCTTGCAGATGTCAATTTAACTAATTGTAACACTTCTGTTAAAAAACAGTATTACTTTAAAGTTTCTTTACAATCTACTATTGCTACATGTTTTTGTGAAGCATATCATACCAGTTTTACTTCTAAATTCTACAGAATTTCTTACTCTACATCTCTTGGTCAACCCACATCTTAAACTACTTCTACTATATCTACAAAATAATTTACAAAAATTTCTGATAAATTGCTTGCTTTACCTAACTCTAAATAACAACAATCAAATATCTTTTCGACTAAACTTTGTATTTTATTTTCTGATTTCCAAATAGGTTCTATTCTAACTACAATTATTGTACACTCTTAATATTATCATACATGCTTTATATATAGAATTAAAAACATCTTTTGTGTTATAATTAAACAAAGCAATCATGCTTCAAACTATGCTATTTGCACTATTTTTAAAAATAATTTATTACATAGATTCTGTATTCCTAACCTATTAAATATTAAACTTAAACCTCTTATACAAACTTTATCTTTGACATTCCAACAACAAATAACTACAGCTATAATCAAATCAAAACTAATTAGCCTAAATATTTAAACTTCTTCTTCTACTTTTCAAAAACAAATCATCTTTTCTCTTACTCTTAAACAAAAAATTATTCTTGTTCTTATTAAACTTTAACAAATAAAATCTGCTAACAAAATTCAACTTTTTATTTTTTATTTCTCCAAAAAAGAAAAAAACAACAAATAACAAAAACAAAAGAAAAAAAAAACCAAAAAGATATTAGCAATGATTTTGACTAGTTTAAAGAATATCCAGTTACTGACTTAATGAAAAATAACATCAAACTTAATAATCCTATTGCTTAACAACTTCTTACTTTTATTAAACTATACCTTATTAATATTTATCTAGAAAAAATTATCTAATCAGCATCTGACAAAACTTCTGAATCAAAACTTAATTACAAATATCTAGTTAAAATTTTAGCAAACAAAAAATCTAAATTTTTAACTAATCTCATCTATGAAGCAAATCCTTCAATTAACAAATCAATATCTATTTTATTTGAACTAATTCATTTTACTTTTATTTCTCTTCTTTAAGAATTTATTAAACTCTTTTTATCAAACTAAATTATCCAAAAATCTTCACTTCTTATAATCTATTTCACCATATACTACTACTAACTGAAAAACAAGTAGCTCTTAATTTGGCTCATTTATCTCTTGTTTTTTATAATAAATACAAACCTATTTATATAGAAAAATTTTATAAGAACCTTAAAATCTACTCTATTTATTTCAAACTATACTATAATATTAGTAAAGATAATATCAACCAACCACTTATTAAGATTCAAAATGATAACAAATTTAATATTAACATTTTATTTAATATTTCTAAAAAACAATTGCTTCAAACATTTCAAATTCCTTCTTTAAAAAATTATTTATCTGAATTCAAAGCCTGGTTTAAAAAATTCTTTAAAGATTTACAAATGACAATTCTATAACATTTACCAAGAAAAAACTTTTAACTATATTAAATACTAAATTGCTCTTAAGTATTAAATAAATGCAAAGCATTTTTATCTTTAAATTTAAAATTACTTCTATTCACTCTTTACAAGAACATTACAAACTATGTTTTAAAGATGCCTTATATCATATCCACATATGTATAGTTGAAAACTATATAATATTATCTAAAGATACAGAACACAATATTAAAAACTTATCTTCTCTCTTTTTTACTGATTCATATAATCACTTTTTAGCTTTGACTAATACAGAATCTAAACCAAAATGGATATATTCTGTTCTTAACTTTCTATATTTAACAAAGACCAACTGAATGTTACTACCTTTAACAAACCTATACTTATTATCTTTTTCTGTCAACTTGCTTTTAAAACTTAAAATAATTTTACTAAACTCAACAATACTGAGACCAACTAAGCATAAGAAAGCTATTATTTTTATAGTTTTTTTAAAGCTTATCTTAGAGATACTGCTACAAATAACCAAATTAGTAACCACCATCCACACCAAATTATTGATAAAATTACTAGCAAACCTATTAGTACTGAGTACCTAGCTCAAGTACTTACATACTTTCATATTCTTAAAATTAATAATCTCTTTATTTTATCAATTAGAGAATCTTATAATAAAAAATTCTATTCTAAAGCTTAACAAATTTTACATTCCAAATTAAACTTCAAATTTAATTTACCCAAAACCAAACGTATCTTTTCTGATTTAAATACTTTTACCAAATCAACACCTTCAACTTCCAAAGAAAATAATAATTCATCTGAGCTTTCTGACCATGATATTATTATGTCAGAGTCAAATACTAATAATAATAATCAAAATACAGAACAAAATTTACAACCAAATTATATAACAACACTTTTTCATAACTCTTTTCAATAAACTTTTTTGTAAAGCACATAAATGCAGTTACTGCTTCTAAGATAATAATGTCCTTTACACTTAGTAGACTATTCTTAGAAAAGAATAATGTAAGTAAATAGGTAGCTAAGTTCATTTACACAGAGGACCAAATTAATAATGGCCAAAAACACATAGAAAACAGGCTATAGTATTCTGCACAGCTGTGCAAGCTAAGCATATGGTAAGCAAATCTACAAAAAAACTCTTTACTTTCTTGAATTCTATTTCATTATCTCATATCAAGGAAGAATTACAAGACTCATTTTACAATACATTATATAATTCAGACTTATGCTATAACCTGTGGTTAGCATTTTTGAACCTACCTCTATTTCACATTTTCAAACACTTAGCTCTTTTTTAAAACACATTCATTATTACAACTATTCACAACTAAACAATTTTAACTATGCACTTACAATATCAATCAAAATTGATTATAGTAAATGCTATATATATTTACTATACAAATCTCAACCTTCATCTGAATATTTTTTTCTACAACTATCAGGCTATATTTATTATCTATTTATACCTATTCTTTAAAATTTTTCTTAATAAATAATAATATACCAAATACTAAATTAATTATAAAAAAAAAATATTATAGACTACTCTTACTTTTAACTAGTAAAAACTATTTTAGAAAGTTATGATGAAACTACTATAGCTAAACAATATTATAACAACATCTAACTCAATATCTGCTACAACAAATTTCTATTTTACAACCATTTACTATTTCTTTCTTATCTACAAACTATTATTTCTTTCTTATAACATATCTACAGCTTTGACTATTCACCTGATAATGCTTATAGCTATATACTTACTATTTCTATTAAAAATAATCATAGTGAAACATATGTATAACTTCTATCAGAAGCTAAATCATTACCTAATTACTTTATTCTACCAATTCGCTATCTGGCATTATCTGAACATTCAGCTAAAATCAAACATATTAACACTAGTCTTCTTCATACTAGCACCTTTAGCTTCTATTTCTAGTAATTTAATACAACTCAAGAACTCTAATACTTTACTTCTAAACTTCACAATTTGCATTTACAATGTTTAAGAATATAATAAAAATCTTAAACAGCAAGTCTGAAAGAATTATTGTATCACTTATTTCTTAAACATTATCAGTATTACAGAAACTAAAATAGCAGAAAATAATGCTATTACCAAATTTCACAACTCAAAACACTACTCCTATTACTAGTCATGTACTAATAGTTCTAAAGCAAGAACTGCAATCATGATTTATAAACACCTTACATCTTATATATACAATATTTTTTCTCTTTTGGCTATACTATTGCTATAGACCTTTTTTTCAAACATGATCACAAATTTTTAATTATCTCTATATATCTATTATGTAAAAACTTACAATTAAGTCTTCAAATTCAAAATACTATTATTCAATAGATCCAAGAAGCTACTAACTGAAACATCCTACCTATAATACTAGGTGACTTTAATGTACTACCTAACAACTCTACCTTCTCATCTATCAAATACAAACTATTGCAATTTTTATAATATAATAATATTTATGATCTAGCAGATTATACAAATACCTTCTCTCATACTTGGCATAGTAGTAATATCACAGTACCATTGACTATATTAGGGCTTATTTTCTTTTACTTAAATACCTTAATTTATTTTACTTGAACAATGTAGAAAACTGCACCTAAAGTGATTACAAAATTCTTATATTCTCTTGAACATTTTCTTATGCCCTTAAAAGCAAAAACAGACATTTAACTAGAACCAAATGCAGAACTTTTAACTACAAATTAATGAACAAAAAGCAATGAGAAATCTTTGCTGACCAAGTTTCTCTTAACCTTACTACAAACAAAACATCCTTTTTTATTTAAACTTCTAAATCTTTAAAACTATCTGGCATAAAATTTAAACTAGTATTATTAATGCTGCTATTAAATTCATTTCTAACAAAAAAATAACAATTTACAACTTTTAATACTCATTTTTAGCTAAAGCTACTTTACTTTATTTAAATCTTAAAAAACTCAATAACATTATTAGACAAGTTAAAGCCTTTTTAACTAACTCATTACCTATACTTATACATTTTAATTCTATTACACATTATCTTAACTCAATACATCATATTAATATACCTCTTATACCTAACTTTTATGAGCTTATACCAAGCTGAATTACTAATACTAATACTAAATGACAAGCTCTTTATCATGCCCAAAACATGAAAAACATTAAACAAATTTGAGAAAAATTAATTAGCATATCAATCTTAGATGCTCTAAACTCCAAACCAATTTCAAACTCATGATTAATAGCATACTTAATTATCACAAAAATTCAGTAAAATTCAATAATATAAAAATATAAAATAATATTATTACAGATTTCAAACTAATTAAATAATATATCCAACATTATTTTGACAACTGGACTGCTTATAGACCTATTAATAATCATGAATTTAATACTTACTAGTTAGAGAAATATGAACCAAAAGCTACTACTAGTCCAGATCATTATAATTCAGCCTTGACTGAATTTTTACTTGATGAAATTACTAGAACTCTTAACCAACTTTCTAATAACAAAGCATATAAACCATCTAGAATTAGCAATAAAATGCTTAAACAGACTGGTTCTATTTTTCTTCAAGCAATAGTTGCCTTTTTTAATTGATGCATTCAAACTTCTTATATACCTAAGCAATGGAAAAAAGGTTACATTTTTTCAATATTTAAAAAACCTATCTTTGATAGAAACCTTTTTAATACAAGACCCAACAGCCTTGTTAAACATATTAAGAAACTATATACAAAACTTCTTACTAATCATCTTAATTTAATACTCATATAACATCCTATTCTATCTCTTTACAACTATATTGCTTTTCTTGGAAACAGCACCTCTATTTCTTTTTTTTTAAATATTAACAGTGAGGCCATGCCTTTAACTTTATTGAAATTCAATTGAAGTTTTTACAAAGAAAAGCTTGCTTTTAAATTACATATGAAGAATAAAGACTCAGACATATAATCTGCAATCTAAACCTATAAGAGTAGCCAAGGCTTACCTAGATTTGGGTTTAAGTAATAATATAAGAGAGAGGGATATGGTATTTAATTCATTGGATAGTCCAAAGATCAATTCTAGTAATAATTTGTAGTATTGAAATAGATGGTAAAGGTGGGTTAGAAGTGTAATTATGAGTTGAATTAGTAGAAAGTATGGTTTGAGATTGTGCGAAATGTGAAATACAGTATGAAATTCATATTTGTTTGTAAATTTGTTAGTTTAAGTGAAGAAGAAGTTTGATAAAATGAGTAGTAACAGTATGATAAGAAGTAGAAGAATTGTGAATAGTAGAAATAAGATCAATAGGAACTAGACCAGATAGGGTAGAAATAAGTGAAGGTATATTTGAAGAGTTATGCAGTTTAAAACTGTTAAGTGTAAGAATTTCAGTATGTAAATCAGAAACAAGATTGGCAGGCATATCAAGGTTAGTTATATTTAAGTTACTCTTAAAAGAATTAGAGATTAAGTAATAAATTGTTTGAGTTAATGGGCAGATAGCCCAATGAAGTAAGGAGCTGATTTGGTTGCATTAATGAAGGAGGAAGAAAATGAAGAGTTACATTTATAAAGAATATGAAAAACAGAAAGTTCATCTGTAAGAATTTTAACTTGAAAAGTTTTCAAAGTAGATGAGTAAAAATTGTGAACAAAATTAGAAATTTTTTGATCGTTGTTAATGTAGAGCCATGTAGCTTCCCAGTTAATGTCAGATGCAATAGTAGACCATTGTTAAAAATGATGTTGAGATGTTCAAAGTAATATAATGTGGACTTGGCATATAGTTCAAATAGAGTGTCAAATAGGAATTTTAATAGGAAATTCATCAATAAAAGGAGTATAGTTGAGGTTGTAAGGATTGTTAGTTAAGAATATTAGATAAAGTAATATTTGGTGATTACAAGCAAGTTAATCAGCAAGGTTGTTAAATGGGTTATCTTAATGTGCAGTAACTTTGTGAAAAGTAAGTTGAATTTCATAAGACTTAATAAAATTAATAAGTATTTGCCAGATAAAGAAATATAAAGTATAAGTATGAGAAAGAATAGATGCTGATTGGCAAATATTATAGTATTTGAAGATTACTGATTATGAGTTAGTAAATATATGAACTGAGAAATGTCTAGAAGCAGTAATAATTGCTAAAAGAATAGCAAGAATTTCAGCTTTGAAGGAATATAGTCACAGTTTAACTTGTGTCTAAAATAAGTTAAAAGTTGTAGAGTTATCGACTTGAACCCAACCTATGCCCATAGAGCACTGTAAGGTACCAAGGTCAATAACAGAACCATCAATATAAAATAAAATAGATGATAGATTGTAATTTGAGTTAGTGATAGTCTGAAGGTTGTTAACAAGTTGACATGTTTCAAAGATAGAGAGTAGTTGTTGTAAGTTAATTGTAAGTAAAGAAAGAGGTGGAATATATAAAGAATGTCAAAAGCCAACTGAGTATGTAATATCAAAAAAGTTTGCATAAAGGTTAAGGGTTTTGTTAGAATTGATACGACAAAGTAGCTTAGTAGCCAAGTTAGTAGGAATAAAGATAATACATTTGTTAGCAATTGTATTTGAATTAAGATAGCATCCAGTATATAATGTAGTAGTAGAAGGAGAAGTAGGATAAAGATTAGAGAACTAATACTAGAATGAGCAGTGCCAGTAATTAATGAGAGTAAGGCCAGTAGGTGTATTATGCCTTCTGGCCTTGCCAATAATTATTTGATTATTAAGAACAGTGAGTAGCCAAGGTTTAGTATTGGAAGTAAAATGATCAGTAGAGTAGCAGAAGTAGTTTATGGAAGGTAGGTTATAGTGGTTATAAAGAGTACATTTATAGGAGTGACTTGTAGTAATATTCTCAAGAGTAGTAAACTATTGTGATATAACACCTTTTGGAATTTTGTTAAGTCTAGGTGAGATATGTTGCCAGTGCAATAGATATGAATTGTCATGAGTAG
>CAJVQA010008250.1:0-13110 GCA_910591915.1 Cetraspora pellucida | reverse complement strand
TACAGTTTATTTGATGACACTTTGCTTATTTTGTTGTTAAGACAAAGTAGTTGTATTTTGTTTGCTGTGTCTTTTTCTCTAGAGGTTCAAGTGAAGTTTGTTAGACCGTTTTTATGTTTTTTTATATTTTTGCTTTTAGCCTTGTTTGGAAATTTGGGATCAGCGGAGAGAGTGTTGATTTAATTGATAGCAAAATGTTCTATTATTTGTATCTGTTCTTAATATTATAAGCATTTTTCTAAATTTGTTGATACAAAGTGTCGAAGTCTATATTCTACTAATAGAGTTTTGTAAAATAATCACCAAAGTATATCTTATTATTGCTTTCTAAAGAATTTAGTTTTGGTCTTGTAAATGCATTATAGATTCTATTTGATTTACTGTTTTAAAACTAAGTTTTTTTAAAAGTTTTAATATAGATTTAAATAATATATTAATAGTTTTTTTTTTATTTATTTTTAATTTTATTAGTCTCCAAAGTTAGTCAGATTCAATAGTATTTTTTTATTTATTTTTTTTTAAGTTAAAATAGGGTTTTTATTTTATAAACCAAACTTTTAATCTAATAAGTTGTATAAAAAATATCTTTTATATTAAGATATCTCTTTTTTGAATAAGTAGAAAAAAGGCTCTATTTCTTTCTACTTTTGCTCATAAAAAATTACTTAAAATTAGTTTAGTTTAAACTAATAGTAGTCTAGTCTCTAATAGGTTACTGACTATTAGTACTTGTAAACCATTTTGTTCATATGATTATTAAAAAGTAAAATATCTTAATAACATTTTGAAATAGTTTTTAATCTATAATGTAATATCTGTTAATTTCTGTAATTTGTTTCTTATTTGGTAATGTTAAGTATATCACATACTATATTTTTAATAGAAGTAAAGAATTTATGAACATAATTCTTTCTTTAAGTAACAAGTTTTTATATATAAGCCTTTCTAAGCTTAGCTTAAGCTTGTTTATGACTTCTTGTCATAGGCTTTTTTTTAGTATATTATTGACTATAATGTTAAAGCCTAGTACTATGATATTATCTTGTTTATTGAGTTTTTTAAAGCTAATTTCTTCTGAAAGTTCTATATTTTTAACTGTATTTGTAAAAGACATTAGGTTTGTTTTAAGTTTGTTAATTCTTGTATTAAAAGCCTTTTTATATTTGTTAAACAAGTTTAAAACTATTATTCAACCTGAATATGAGCTAATTCTAATAATAAAATCATTTGCATATGGTATATATTTAAAAAATTAATCATCAATTTTGATTTTTATTAATTTGTTATTTAATATGTTTAGCAGTAATTTAAACACAAATATATATAGTAAAGGTAAGAGAAAGTTACCTTGTCTGACTCTTTTTTTATTCTAAAAGAGCTTAAGATATATTTAGAATTCATAATATAAGCTTTTTGTTAATTTGTAAGAATTTATAACTTATTTTATCAAATGCTTTTTGCTAATCTACAAAAAGCATTTAGTATTCTTTAGACTTATCATTTTGATTTCTTAGAATTGTAAATATGTTCAATACTAAGTTTGTAATTAATCTTTTTGTGATAAACTTTTGCTAAAATAAAAGTATTATTTTATTGCATATTGAGTTTAATTTGTTAGCAATAATTTTTATAAAATTTTTGCATTATAGTTAATCAGTAATATAGGTCTTTAGTTGTTTATATTGTGAAGTTCTTTGAATTTCTTTGGTATTATCATAATTAAGTTTTTATACTATAAAGATAACATTATTTCTAAGTCTAAAATCTAATTAAAAACTTGTTCTAGAACTAGTATAATATGTTCTTTAATTAGTTTATAAAACTTATAAATAAAACTGTCTAACTCTAAAGATTTATTGTTAAGTAGTTTTTTGATAGCTTCTAAGATTTTTTCTTAAAAAATACATTCTACTAGCTTGTTATTTATTTGAAAAGAGGTCTGTAAAAGATTTTTAGTAATTTGTTTTGTTATTGTATTATCATTTTTTTTTTATTATATATTTTTGTATATTGCTTTTTAATATAGTTGAATACTTCTTTTTCATTATGTTGTTCTTGAATAGAGAATATCTGTATTTATGCCAAAGCCAAATGTAATTTTCTAGCTTTAAAGTAGATATAAAAGTATTTAGTAGATTTTTTACCTAATTTTATCTAGTTTGCTTTTGAACATTGCTGCTATCTATTTATTAGTTTTGCTAATTTAAACTGAATTTATGAATCAAGTATATCTAATATAATAAAGAGATAAGTCTGATTGAGGTTTTTGGCTATAGCTTCTTTTGTTTGATTAACTTTTTTGTTTAGTCTTTTTATTTTATCTTTTGATGCCTTAAACTTTTTAAAAACTTTTATAATAAATTTGATATAAACTTTATGCATATTTCAGTTTGCTGCAAAGGTAGCTTCTTAAATTTTGTTTAAGACTTTTTTTTTAAAATATTATTTTTAAAAGAGTTTATATCAAATCTCTAAAGAGCTGAATATCTATGTTCTTATTTTAAATTTAAAACATATTCAACTAATAAATGATCTGAATTTAGATGATCTGAATTTAGATGATCTGAATTTAAATAGCTGTAGTTTTTATTTATAAAAATATAATTTAGTTGAGTAGCTATCATTTGATTGTTATATGTTTTTTGGTAAAAAAGTATAAAAAAGATTTTAAGATATAAAGGATGCAGAATTTATAAAATCCTTTATAATATTCTTAAAAAATAACTTTGAAAGATTATTTTGAGTATTTGCTTAACTCATTATATTAACTTCTAGATATAAATTTGTGTTTAGATCTTCTGCCAGAATGTTAATCATATTATCTTTCTTTTTGATTGTTCAATTATCAAAAAATATAGTTCTATCTAAGATGTTTGATGAAGCATAAATATTAATTATATAAAAAGAGAATTTCTTAAAACTAAAACAAATAGAAATTATTCTGTCTTTTTATGATATTTTGATGTCTTCAAATTTTATTTTTTTGTTTTCTGTTAAAATTGCTGTTCTGTTTATTCAGACTAAATTAAAAGACTATTGATTTTTTAAAAATTATCAAGTTGTATTATTAAATATATTTTTTTCTTGTAAAAGAATAATATCTAGTCTATAAGATTTTAAAAGTATCAAAGTTCTAAGTTATTTGTCTATATTGTTTAACCTTTTAATATTTAGAATAACTATCTTGATTAATGTATTGTTCATAATAAAATTAGTAAGTTTTGAAACTACTTTGTGCTTTTTGTTCTAGTTTATCTTGTTGGTTTTCTTTATTAAAAGTTTTATAAGACTTTGATTCTTTGTGCTTTCTTTTTTTATATACAACTAGAGTAAAAGGTATGTTTTCTGTATTTTTTTGAAATTTAGTTTAAAGAATTCAGAAGTTTATAATTGTTTCTTCTAGAATTATATTTTTTGTAAGGTCCTCTATATTTTCTTCTTCTATAAATAAGGTTTTTATATTAATAACTATATTGTTTTCTTGTATTTTTTCCTTTAAGAAAGTTGTTTGTTTTTAAAAAAATTCTGATTTTATGTTAGTATTTTGTATTGTTTCTTGTACTAAAAGAGTTTTTTTAGTAAAGTTCATAGTATGTTCAAATAAGTTTTCACTAAGAATTTTAATTTGAGTCTTTCTGTTTTTAAATTCTTAATAGTGTCTTTTTAGATCTCTTGCTTTTTAAAACTGTATATAGTTTTTCTTGATCTGGCCAGTTTGATCACAGAAATAATATTTGAAACTTCTTTCTATTTAGTAATTACTCTGTTGTTCTTTATATAGATAAAGCAAGAAATTCTTTTTTTGAGTTTTAGATTATATGTGTTATCAAAAATAACTATTCATTGGTCTGTTAGATATAGTGTATCTTCAATAAGTAATAGTTTAATAAAGGCAACCTTTTTGAAGTCTTGAAAGGCCTCTTTGATCTAATTATAAATATGTTTTTTAGCACCTAAAGACATATTTCTGATCTTAACTAACAGAATGAATTTGCATGTATCTGTAAAAATTTATCTATAGTATGTTTCTTTAAAGATTTTAACTCCATTAGTTGCATAATACATTAGCCAATCTTGATTTGAGAATACAATTTTAAGATGGGTTTTTAAGTCTTTTTTGAAATATTGTTTGGTTGCAACTATACTTCTCTTATGTTCTTATATAAAGAAACCATGATTTTATTAAGAGAGCTGTAAAAATCTAAGATTTCAACAATTAATATGTTGTTGTTTTTGAATCTGATTTGATTTTTAGAGAAAAATGCAATAAAGATTAATTTTCTTCATCTTAATTTGGCAGAGAAGCTTGTGTCTTGTTTAGTGATTGATGCACAACTTTGTATAACTTTATGTTTTGGTTAATTATCAAAGATGATGTTGTTGTTACATTCTTTATTTAATATATAACTATTTCTGTTATTGTTTTCTTTATTGTTGCTTATTTCCTTTATAATATCATATATGTTTTTTAAAGCCCAAGAGTTGTTTTTATTTTGGTTAATATTTTTTAGACAGTCTTTTTTTTGTTTTAGATTACTATTACTAAAACTAAAACATTTTCTATTGCTGTTGTCTTTTTTTAAGCTATAGTCATATTATTAAGTTTTGTTTTATTTTTTTTTTCTGTAAATAAGTTGTTAGTTTCTTTTTCTTTTTTTTTTGTTAAGTTTTCTTATTTTAAAAAAATTTTTAGTTACTAAAGACTTACTAGTCAAGAAAGCTTTCTTTTTCTTAAAATAAGAGCTTTAGCTCTTAATAATATCTTATTTTTAAAGTTTAAATTTCTGTTTAATGATTTTATGATTATAATTTTCTATTTGTCTTATTTGATTAGTAATGAACAGAAAAAAGTTTTATTTTTATTTTTTTAAACAATTTTATTAATTATTTTTTTTTTTAATAGTAAGGTAATTTCTTTAGTCTTTTAATTTTTATTAATAACTTTTTTAGTAATATAATTTAATGAACCATTACAGAAGAATGTATAATTGGCTATATGTGTAACTTTTCTATATTACTTATTTAAGAAGTTCACCTGAAGATTCTCTACCAATTGCTATATTTAACACTTTTACTTAGATGTTCTACTTTAAACTCTTTGAACCTGCAATCTGTATTAATATTACTAGATTATATTCAGATGCTTAGATCATTATCTTAACCTTAGAACTATTTTATCTTTAAGTAAATTTTTCAGAGCCTTCTGTACCTATTTTAACAGCTAACCTAGATATTGCTATAGCAAAACCAACACTTGTAGTCAGAGTTATATTATTTAATTGTTATGCTTTTGTAGAGTTTACACAAACTTTAGTATCTACTTAATAGCATAACTTTAGTACTTTATTATACTCTTGTCTTTTTATCTGCCTTTTTTCAAACTCTCAATTCAGATAGTCTACATAGAATCATTAGTATATTGGATCAATTTGATATATATTTTCTTCAGTTCATTCTGGCAGCCTAGTTAGTAGTACCTTTGAGACTCTTAATCTAAAGATTTTTGCTTATTTGAATACTATGATTGGATATTATGATCTTGGTATCTGTTTTTTTAAGCTAGCCTTTACAGTAGTATTGTTAAAGATCTAACTATTTCTCTATTTAGATTTTTCTAAATAGACTTTTTGTTATTTAATTTCAATAAATTTACATAGTTACAAGAACTTATCTAATATTTGTATTGCCTAATTTGTCAGTTTGCATTCTTCTGTATAACTAGTTATACAGATGTTTTATAACCTGTCAGTTATATTGTGCAATTATCATTATAGATATTCTAATTCAATTATTAGTAACAGTTGCTATAATATAAATATTATATAAATAATTATCCAAATTTTTACTATCGATAAAATTTGAACATCCAATCTACCACTTAGAGAGTAAACAATTTGACCATTTTACTAGGTCATTACTCTTTCTTATTAATTATTTTTATTAAGATTTTTTGTATATATATTTGTATAAAATTAGTTTAAATTTTAATTTGCTATTTTTAATTACTTTTTTTATTTTTTTTAAATATTAATGATAAGGCTATGCCTTTAACTTTATTGAAATTCAATTAAAGTTTTTACAAAGAAAAGCTTGCTTTTAAATTACATATAAAAAATAAAGACTTAGACATATAATCTGTAACCTAAACCTATTTTTAATTACTTTTATAAATATTTAAAAATAATTTGTTATACTAATTAAAATATTATTCTAACTAAAAGATTATACTAAATTAGTTATTAAAGTTATAAAAAAATAATTTTATTTTCTATTCATAAAATTACAAACTATATCTAATTATAGTTTTTGAATTTTATTATTATTTTTTTTTTTTACAATTTGGTTTTG
The DNA here is from genome assembly GCA_910591915.1 of Cetraspora pellucida. Classification (NCBI taxonomy): domain Eukaryota; kingdom Fungi; phylum Glomeromycota; class Glomeromycetes; order Diversisporales; family Gigasporaceae; genus Cetraspora; species Cetraspora pellucida. The sequence goes on along the minus strand of CAJVQA010008250.1, from coordinate 6,762 downwards.
TTTATTTATATTAATGTTTTTTTTCTCTTTATATATATATATATATATATATATATTTAACCTTAAGCAGTTACACTAGTACTTTATTAAGATTCTTAAAACTATATATTTTTATAATTATATAGAATTTTCTAATATCTAAGTCTAGCATCACTCAGTCATCCAAATGGTACCTAAGTGCAACCTGCTATTTTTATCTTAGTTAGAGATAGACTGCTCATCTAACTACTTAAAGCTATACCAGAAGAGTCTTCCCCTTTCTGTGACAAGCATATCAATTGTCTTTTAAGCTTCTTTTTTCATTTGATTCAATTTTTCTGCTTTCTTTTCCTTTTTTTCTTCTTTTGCTTGCTTGTCTTTCTTTATTCTTTTCTTTGATTTTCTTCTTATTCAAGCACCTTTCTTCATTTTGCTTATTATATTGGTTTTTTTTTCCTATTCTTGCACTTTTCCACATCAAACTCTTTATATTTGGTTGTAAAATATATTCTATACTGTTCTTGTTACTATATCCATGCATTTTTGTGTTATTTGTTTGCTTAAAATTTGTTTGAGTCTTTTCCTAACCTTTGTTATAACTAGTTCTTTTATCATTAACTTTCTGTTTGTAATTTCCTTTGCTTCTGTTTTTCCAAATATCGCTTCATATAGAACTAGCAATAGAATTCTGTCTTTTTTACTTTCTTTAAAGCTATTTCATACTATTGCTGTTGTTACTTTTTGGATCCTCTTTTACAAGCTTTTTTGTTCACTGCAACTTGCTAAATGTGCTTAAGTTTTCTTTTCACCTTTTTGACAAACTTGGTAATCTGTTACTGTATAAATCTTTGGTCTTCTTCTATTTAACTCTTCTAGTGTTAATAGACTGTCTATTATGCATTTAATTACTGTTGCCCTTCTAGTACTAAGTTTCTTTGTTGTACAGTGCACACCTTTTGTTCTATTCATTTCTTTTTAAAAACTTGACTAATTATATTGTGTATTTTCTATTTCTGGTTCTAATGTTCAAATTGGGTATGTTTCTTTTTAACTGGCTTCAATTCTGGCATTTATTACTATTTTGCAAAGAAGTCTCATTGATATATCAACCTTTTTGTTTTCCCATTCTAAGTGGTATTCTACTCTTCTGTACTTGACTTTCTCTGCAGATATTGTCTTATTACATGCTGCTTCTTTCTTTACAAGTACATTTGCCCTGTTATTCTATTTGTCATTACTGTAGCTTTTGACTTTAACCAGTTTTATTTTGATGTTGTTGCTTTTGACTAGATCTACAATGTTCATTAGCCACATTGCATTTTTCTTTTTCAGAACTCTGACATCACCTGCATCTTAAATTGCTCTGCTAATGTTTCTTAATGCTGCTAGACTGTCTGTATATACTTTTATAATTTTCTTTTCTGATATCATTAAAATTGCTAACTATATTGCTGCTAGCTCAGCTGTTGTTACTGAAGACCAACCTTTGAGTCTCAGTGCTATCTTTTCTTCTGGTCAATTTCTTCTGTTTTCAACTTGCATCCAGCCTATACCTATCTTTCCTAGACTATTTCCACTTCTTTCTTTAAATAATGTACCATCTGTATAACAGATATATTTGTCTTTGTTTCTTATTATGTTTCTCATAAGAGCTTCTATTAAGTAAGTTGTAATCTCCTTTTTGAATTTTTGTTTTTTAATTAGTTCTATCTCTAATCCTTTTATGTATTCTAACTCAGTTAATTCTCTTTTCTTTTTTCTTCATTCTTTCATTGATCTATTTTCTAGCAATTGTTCTATTGTTGCATTGATCTTGTTGTTGTTTTTTTATATTAGTGTTTCTGAAATTGCTTTAATACTATTGCTCCATCTGATTTACTTTTCATATGTGCTTGTTGCTTGTTCTGATCTGCTTTTGCAACCTTTGCATTTTCTTATTTCAGTGAATGTTTTGCCTTCTATTTCTTGCAGTAACCAATACTTTATTAAGACTTTTTTCTCTTTCTTTTTTAATATCTTGCTGAAATGCTGGTTATGCTTCAGTTCATGTACAATCTATTCTTTCTTTCTTCTGTCTTCTGATATCATTATCCAGTTAATCATTAGTGCTTGGGTATTAAAATCACTAATTTTGAATTGATCATGTATTTTTCTGCATGTTTGTGTTATTAGCACTTTTTCTTCTATTTCACTAAACCATTTGGCTTTTTTCCTTTTGCATAACAGTTCTTGGAAGCTTTTGAGCTGTTTTCATATAATTAGGTTCTCACTTTTTATATCTATGAGCTGATTCAGATAAAACAAACTCCATTTATTTATTGTACAACTGCTTGCTGTCCAAGTTTTGGTTTCGACTAGATCTTTTATTTTTATTCTATATCCAAATACTTTTTATAAATAATTTTCTATTTTAATGTTTATTCCTATTTTTCTTGCTTTGCTATTGTTTGACAAGCTAGATTATGTCTCCAGAACTTTGATTCTTCTGGTCTTCTTTTGGTGTCCTATATATCTTTTGTTAGGTCTGCTTTTTGGCATTCTTAAGCTATTCTGAGTCTTGTTAGATCATTTAGACTATCTTTTTTATTAAGTCTCATGAATAAACTACTTATTTGCTTTATCACTATCTCTTGACTTAGTGATTTACAGTTTTCTAAATCTTTGTGCTCTATTATACAGTTGTTTGTAGTTTTCATTATGTTGCACTTATGTTTTGCTAAACAGATTATCAGTTAATAGATCTTATTAATCATCTTTTTTGACATCTTTGTCAACTGTAAAAGATAGCCTAACTTTGGGATTATTACTGTATTATTTATATATATAATTTGGCTTATTGTCATTTATTTGTATCTGAGGTCTTTAACTGTTTGGCTAACTATTCCTTTAGCTTTTTTGCAAACTAGTGACTCTCTTATTTTACTGTTTAGCCAGATTCCTAATAATCTTATAATTTTGTTTTTTGGCTCTTCTGTTATTTTACTTTGCCCAAAAATAATTTTTTTGTCTTTCCTTCTTTGTCTTGAATTCATTACTATAAGCTTTGACTTGTTTTCATTTATTTTAATATTATTGGCTTTAAAGAATTTCTCTGCAATTTTGAGAATTTTTAACAGTTGTTCTTTGCTATTTGCGATCCATATTGTATCATCTGCATATGTGATTGCTGCTTGTTTATATTTTGTAACACAATTAACAGCTGTACCTTTTGATATTTCTTGCTCTACTATATAGCCTAGTGATTTATCTTCATGAATCCTTTCTAGCAATAGATTATAGAAAAGTCACCAAATCAGTAGAGAAATTACCTTCCTTCTGGTCTATTTTATCTTCTGCTATTATTTCTTCTGTTAAACCATAAGCTGTAATCACTTTAAGTTAGTATTTATTAAATAGATTGATAATATATTTTATTGTTTTTTGTAGTAGCTTGACTTTTTTTAATACCTACTTTAAGCTTTTTAGAAAAACTAAGTTAAAAACCTTCTTCATGTTTTGCAAAAGTATCCATATTTCTTTATTTTTCTCTTATGCTTTTTTCATTATCATATTTAGCATGTGTATTAGTTGCTCTGTTGAGTTACCAGGCAGATCTGCATAGTTTGGTCCTTTAAGTATTTTTCTTTCTATAAATATTTTGGCTAGACTTTTTGTTAGCACCTTCATAACTAACTTCTTAAAGGTCTCAATTAGTGTTATTAGTCTAATTTTGTTCAAGTTATACTTCTAGTCTTCATCTTTTTGGATTGGATAAACTTGTGTAATTTTTCACTTTATTGATAATTCTTTTTTTTCTAGAATCAGATTTGCAAAAGCTCTAAAAGTCTTTTGTGATTTCTTCCTTGCTCATTTAATTAGTATATAGCTTATGTCTGATATTTCTAGAGCTGTGTTGAATTTGAGTTCTCTGATTGTGTTTTTCTATTCTTCCTCTTTTATCTTTTTTTCTAGTTTACTGTATCAAGACTTATTAATCCATTCTTTTGGATTGTATACTTCTTTCTATTCTTTAGGCATTTCTTTTAGTTTGGTTTCCTATTTTCTAAATTTATTTTTGAAATAGTTTGCCAAACCACTTAAGACTGCTTTAGGTTCTGTTGTTAGTTTAACATCTTCTTCATTTTGAACTACAAATCTGTCTAGGATTATCTTTTTGTATGGTTTGTTCAATAACCTAGTTATCATTTATTCTTGATTTGTTTTAATCATTTCACATCTTTTATTTATATTTTCTTCTATCTGCTTTCTTTGGTTTCATTCCTATTCCTTTCTTCTTTTGTCTTTCAGAATCTTTTGCCAGCCTTTTAAATCATCTATCCAGGCTTCTGACCATTGCTTGTATAGCTTTGGTAACTTTGCTCCTACTTCTTTGCCTATATTTTTGAGTCTAATGTTTATTTCTTCTTTTTCTTCTTTTTCTATCTTTTGGTTTCTTTTTAGCTTTGCCTTTTTAATTATTTGTTGTAATTTAATTATTTGTATGTATTGTTGTAATTTTCTCTGATGTTGTCTTTTATTTGTTCTTGTGTTAAATATCTTTTTTTTTAAAATTTGTTTATTTGCTGCTTCTATTATAGCTTCTTTTATTGCTTTCTATATGTAGTTTATTACTTCTACATTAAAGCTACTGCTTGCTCTATTATCTTCTTGCTGCTTTAGCACTTTTTTCTACTCTAGTTGAACTTGAAGCTCTCTTGCATATTCTTTTTAATCTTTTTGTTTTACTTCTTTATACAATATATTGTTCTTATTTGTTTTTTACATTTGACTTCTGCATTACTATAGTTTGCTATTATATGTTTTAACCATTTAACTGTTGTTAGTATCTCATAATCACTATCTGTTATACCTTCTGCTTCCTCTATATCAGCTTCTTAAAGGCCTGCTGCGATTAGCTCTGACAACCAAATATAATTAATTCTTGTTACTACTTCTTGGTTGGACCATGTGTATGCTTTCTTTGTTAGATGCAGAATTTTATATGCATCTGTAAAATCCTGTCTTTTAAGCTATTTAAAGATTAGCAGCCTTTTGTAGTTTGTTGATTGTAAATGTTGTTTATCCAATATGTTGTTATCTGTGTAATTAAAATCTCCAAGTATGATCACTTTTGTGTTCTTCCTTCTGTTTATTACTATTTCTACTATTTTCTTTTAAATTCTTTTACTGATTAATTTATCATTTAGTAGAATATACACTCCAATTACTACTAGTTTTAGTTGTTTGAAGTATAGTCTTACTTCTATCATATATTCATTAGATCTCTTGACTGCTTCAATATAATTTTTTCAGGTTTCATCTATTAAAATTTCAATATCTGATCTTTTTTTCTTATCTAATACTGCACTAACCCAGTAGTCTTTGAATCTTGTATTAAGATTGTACAGCAATATTTTTTCTTCTTTTTTTGTAATATTCATTTTTGTTATTCCTATGATTATTACTTCTTTTTCTTCTGCTCAGCCTAGCAGATTTTCTAATTTTTAGCCTTTGGTTTTGAGCCTATTAGTATTGTGACAGGCTGATTTTATTTTTTTTCTTACTTTTTTTTATTTTTCTTTTAATCACTTGTATCTTGTTTTCATGTTTTCTACTTTTTATTTGCCTTTTTTCCTCTTTTCTTCTCTTGGATTAGAAGATTTTTCTTTATATTTTTCTTCAAAAGCTCTTCTTTTTTTGTGTAGAAAGTCTCTGATCTTCTCATCCATATTTGTAATTTTAACTAAGATGTCTTTAGAAGTGATTTGCTAAGTCTTCCTTAGCTATACTTCTTGCCTTTTCTAGTTTTTCTAATCTCTTTCAGATTTATTCTAAGATTTTCTCTATATGTGACTCTTGATCTTGCTTTTGTGTTTTGAGATCTTCTGTTCTACTTTTTGTGTTTTCCTTTATTCTTTTCTTTGTGTTTATATCTCTTACTTGGTTTAATCTATATTAATTCTGAATGTTGCTTCTTTCTTTTAATGAATTGAATCCCCAACTTGAGTTATTTTTAATTCTATTTTTATTTATAAAAGTTTTGTTTCTTTGTCTTTCTTTGTTGTTCATATTCTCTTCTCTAATAAGAATTAGCTGCATTTGTTTTAGCTTCTTCCTCTTTCTTCATTAAGGCTTTTTCTTCTTTCTGTTATTCTTCTTTCTTCATTTACCTAGTAAACTCAAAAGTTGTTGTACAAAATCGGTTTTGTTTGAGCTGCATTCATTTCTTCTTCTGTTGCAAACATTATTATTGCTGTTTTTCTTTGGTTTCTGTTCTTGTTTGATGAAATGTGAACTGACTTTGCTCTTTTGCTTCTTAAACATCATAGCAGTAAGACTTCTAAGACACTTTTGGGTAAGTTTGTTAATTTTGTTGTATATTTCCTTTGGTTTTTTCTTATTTCATAGTTCTCTTTTCTTCTAGTTACTTATACTAGTTTGTTATTGTTGACTGGTATAGCCCAAGAGATGTCTACCTCTCTGGTTTCTTCTAGTTGCACTATTGCTAGAGCTTTGTATATCAGCAAAATTATAGATGTGAAATATTTCGAAAGAATTTGCATAGCACAAAAATTTCGAAATAATCCAAAAGAAATTTTGAAATTTTTGTGAAACACAAATTCTTTTGAAATATTGTGAAATAAATTTCAAAATTATTGCACTATAAAAAATTTTCGCAATATTGCGAAAAAAATTTTTCGAAATTATTGCACAGCGAAATTATTTCGAAATATAGCGAAAGAATTTATCTAAATATGTGGAGTGCAAATAAGATGAAATAAATTAAGAAATTATTTAAAGAAC
>CAJVQA010008249.1:0-13111 GCA_910591915.1 Cetraspora pellucida | reverse complement strand
GTAACTCAAGATTTTGCATATAAAACCACATCTTACATTCTAATTAAAAAAATTCCTTGCAAAATTTTAGATTAAAAGCTTTTTTTCTAAAAACATATTTAACTTTAGTCTAATGCTAATCCTAATCTTAAATTAATATATTTTATTATTATTTTAATTTAATATTACATATAATTATATAGGTGGCAATACATTGCATAAATAAAAAATTATAAAATCTTAAAATTAAATTAAATTAAATTTTATAATACTAAGTTATATAAAGTTTATTTATAATAATTGTTTTAGTTTAATTAAGATTTTTTATCAAAAAAGTAAAATAAATATAATAGATTAAAGATCTACAAATTGTTTATTTTTGTAACCTAGTCTAGTTTGCATTTAAAGTTAAAAATTTTTTGCTAGTCTAGTTTGCATATATCAAATTTTTTCTTCAGTTTGGCTTAGTTTAGTATAGTTTGCAAAATTTATTATAAAATTTTAAAAATTTTTCAATCTGGTCTGATTTGCAATTATAAAATTTTGCTTTAGTTTTGATCTAATCTACAAATTTTTATAGATTAGACTAGGCCAAGTCAAAATACAGAACTTAATGCAAGCCTTTATAATAGATGATATTATTATAATTGTTAATTATTCTATAATAATTCATTTTAATATTACTTAAAGTTATTTTAATAAACAAGGTTTTCAATATGATGATTTTAAAAATAATTATTTTTAAATATATAAAAAATTATTTAACAATCAAAATAGCATTACTTTTATTTTATATCTTAATATTTCAAAGTCATTTTATATAAAAATAATCTTAAAAATAATTATACAAAGTTTACAATTTGTTTTTTTCTTTTAATATTGATATCTTATTCTTTATACTTGGTGTTAAACTACTTTTCTTAAAAAGCCAAAAGGAACTGTATAAAGAAATTGCACTTTATATTAATTTATCTTCTTGTAATATTATCTGTTTTAAACCAAAGTCTAAAATAAATAATAATAAAATAAAGAATTTATTTATTACAATATAAGTTGTTTAGAATTTAGTTTAATATATAACAATTTTAGTTATAAAACAAATTCTGTTTATATAAAACTTAACATAAAATAAATTTAATCTTTATTTAGTTTGCTAATAAATTAAATCAATTTTGAAAACTGAATTTCAAAATTACTTTAATTTGATTTGATCAAATAAAAAACTTTAAATAAAATAAAATAATATAGCATAATAAAAACTTTTATAAATTAGAAAGAATGTGACAATCTAGTAAAGTAGATAGGTTGTTAACCTCCAAGTGGCAGGTCTAGAGTTCAAATCCTAATGATAGTAAAAATTTGCAATTCTTTCTATAATACAGCTAACTGTCTTCTGTGATTGGTTAGGATAAGATACCTGCAACTTATATCATACCAACATGACTGAATGTCTAGACATTTGTACAATATTGTATAAGAGAACACAAACCAGTATTGGACAGTGTGAACCCAAGATAAGTTTTTAAGCTGTGTAAATTACAGGAACCAAGTAGGAAGATGGAAGCCTATTTGGAAAACCCAAAAAGAAAGATAATCCAAACCTTTGATGGTGTTACTGTAAAGACTAGACTTATGAATGGAGTTAGAATTTGTGAAACTGGACAAATATGCTAGTCTTTGAGAAGGGACTGGATGAACCAACCAGCTATCAGAATTTCTGGATTCTAGAAGAAAAGAGTACATGTTAGCAAATATGTAAACCAAAGGTATGGTCTCATTCTACCTTTCTGAGCTATCTGAAATAAAAACTTAATAGAACTTGAATTGAATACCAAAATAGTAAGGATATGTTGTAAAGTTAGTACCAGAATTGGGATGAACTCTACAAGGACATAACAGTTTAATGATATGACCTGACTGCTAGTATTGATCTTGACCATAATGATACTAGGTCAACTGTAAGAATGAGATACAGAAGATTCTAAAAGGTTTAGTACAAGGTCAAAGGTTTCCTATATAAGTGAACTGCTTTAAAGACTTAGTAACCATGACATATTTTCATTAGCATTGATCAGGGTTATTGGTAGACAGAGGTAGATAGGTGAATAAGGAAACAGAATAGTTAAATAGGGAACCTATAAGTGGGTTCCAGGTATGACAACTAGTGTAGAACCTTCAGGCAGACTACTTAAATTAGACAATGACTAAAATTGTATGAGTGACTAGTTGTACACTCTCTTTATGGTTGCCTTCTATGATTGTAATGCAATCATTAACCAAATATACTATCAATAAAATCCTGGGTCACAAGTACTCATCTTAATATTTAAAAAAAAAAAAAAAACTTTTATAAATTAGATTCTTATTATAAATAAATATAATATGTAATTGCTATGTTGCAATAATAATGTAAATAAAAGATCCTATCTATTTACTAGAAAAATGATGCTAAAAAATAAATAAATAAATAAGATATTAGTAAATGAAGATACAAAGTTCAAATATTTATAATTTTACAAAATAAATAAGAAACTAAGTTTTTTTTAAAAAAATCTTCATAAGTAGGATGATAAAATTGAGAAATTGATTGACAATTTTAGAATGCAATTTTCTCATAATCATGTAATTGTTCCAATACATCTTTTTGCTATAAAAAATCCCAAATATAAAATTAATTGAAAAATGTACATTATATAAATTTTTTATGAACCTTATAATTTGGCTTGGACTAAATTTAAAAATATCTTGATAGACATAATGCACTTTCTTTTTTTTTTAGAGCAATTAGATGTTTTGACCCAAGATACATACAAGCACAAAATAATAAACTTAATTTAGATAGTTATAAAGAATTGACGAATTTATATTATTTGATTATCAAATGAGGAATACATTGTGACTTACGGGAAATTTTTGATAAAAATTTTGACTTAAAATACATAGTTATTAGATAGAAAAAAGGAATACTTTACCAATTTTATCTAAAATAGTATTAGTTTACATCTGATTACCTGCTTCAGGCGTGAATGTTGAATGTAGTTTTTCAGTCTACAAAAATATTCTTAACGACCATAAAAGATGTCTTTCAGAAACTATTGTAAAGTTAAAATTTTTATATTATAATGTTGATTAAAATTTTTGATCCAATTTATCTTGTAATATTTAGTAAAACTTTAAATAGTTCGTCTGCAAATATTTTTATTTTTATTTTTTAAATAATTTAATTTACATGTTTCGAAGATTCAGTTATAGTGGTTGGGTATTAAAATTTTAAGTCGGTTTAAATTTTAAAGTATTTAACGGTAATCGCCGGTCTATCATCCAATCACAAAGAAAACCTGATATGCACCTACATATGGTTATAAGGAGTACAGTTAAAAAATCCGATGATTCTGATGTGGATTAACGTTTAGAACGCGTGGTCATGATGTTTCTACGGAAACGACTCCGGCTGTGTACAATGTGATGCCATAAACCAAAGGCACAGTTTTGAAAAGATCAGATCACTATTCAAGATCATGGGAGGATCAATCAATGTCACAGATTATCCTAACACCCAATTATATTTGTTTATAACTGGAAAATGATCAATTAACCAATCATATGAATCGATTATGTCAAATTTTCCGGTTAATTTGTGTAAAAATTCTTGATATCGATAGATCTAGAGATCGCAATGGACGGAAAGAAAGTCATAGTAACATGTAGGGATGATAAATGCCTTGTAAATTCTCATCTTTCGTATATTAACTTATTAATCTTCGTTGCGTAGATTTCGATGAGTATGGCATTTGGCCAAAGATCGCTGATGATTTCCGTACTCACCTTCCCCTTCGCAATCTCCACTGGAAATCTGCAAAAGGCTCAACACGTAATATAATTGTTTTGGGCGTGGATCTGAAACGGTTCACATCAGAGAGTACTGAGAAGCCACATATGATGCCCGAGACATTACTAGAAAAGCCATACCTTAATTTATATTTTGTTAATTGTGATGTGAGTTGGATCAGTGAAGATTTCCCCACCTAGATGCTTGGTCGATTTTCGGCATTTCCACTTATACAATTTCGTACTTAAAGTACTTCATTTTACTTTTTGTATACGGCGAAATATCTTACTTATTTGTAGGATAATGAAATATACCGTCAAACAGTTCGGCAGAAAATTCGCGATTGGGTTAACATCGTTACTGCTCCCTCAAAAAAAAATCAAGAGTGGTTGATAGTTTATGTGACAAAACAAGAAGCTCTTCGTGCTGCTAGATATTTTAATATGAATATGAAAGGAACAGTCTTTGATAAAATTAAAGCTGATTTTAATGCTTCTAGGCGTGATAGGTAAGTTAAATATAATCATTTTATTTGTTTTTTTTCTAATCTTACATTTATATTATAGATGTGTCCAACTTCGACTATCAGATAATGATTCTGACGAATACGATTCTTGGCAAGAGCTTATGGCTAAAATAAAAGAGGGTATATTGACTAGTTTCGATCAACATGTGGTCCAATATGAAGACGACATTCGAAGATTCGATTCACAGAGAAGCATGATTGGCTGGAATTATTGTACTTTTTTTGTTTTAAAGGTAATTCTGTATTTCTAAATTTTCTTATTAGTTGAGAGTAGTAATGTGAGAATGCTTTTATGCAAAAATGTTTACTTATACGTTTATCCGCGACTAGGAAGGATTGGCTTTGACATTTGAAGTTTTTAATTTGTATGAGGAAGCTTTAGTTCAATACGATGAATTAGAAGCTTCTTTTTTCCAAGTTCTGAGAGGTACAGATAATTAATTAGAATTTCTGATCTATTATTATTCATATATTTCTTACGCATATCAATTTAATTAGATAGGGCACTGGCGTGGTTTGGTGACTTTGGTGCTACAGACATCAAAGATGACAGTGCCAATATATTGGACGTTAAAAAAAAACCTTATCGTGACCTTATAAGGCAGAATAAGTTACCAGAGTTTGACTTTAGATGTTATCTTTTTGCAAGGCAGTGCCACTTGTTGGGGAGGTTACAAAGGCCGGTGGAAATTTGTCGGAGGGCACAACTTTTCATTTCTACATTTGGGAGGGCAATAAAAGAGCATCAAGCAAATGTTGGTGAGCATTTTTTAGAATCATGGATTTATTCATCATGTATGAGTGTGGTTGGCGAATGCGAAGAATTGGCCCCGTTAACTTCCTTGGATGAATCTACTTCGAGTGCTTTCAATGCTGCTAAAGGAGAATTATTGGACTTAGCTAGGAAGCAGGTAACATTTTATTGGTTTGGTATATTATTACATATGTACAGTTTATTTTATTTTTATTTATTTAATATACATTATTTATTATAGCTTGATAAGTTAGGCATTCATTATGGCCACCTACCTGCCGCACTTCCGTTTACTACCGCTTTAGACGAAGTATCGCTTCCAACATCTCCAGTTTCTCCAGTTTCTCCATCTTCAGAGAGTGAACCAAAAAAAAAATTCTCGATAACCAATGAGGAACTGAAGGGAGCTATTGAATCAGACGATTCCGCTGCTTTTGATTTATTGTACTTAGTAAGTTATTTTTATATATACATAAATATATATGGGTCTTTATGATGGTCCCGTATAATGAAAATTCAATGCGATAAAACAGCAATTGACAAACAGAGGCCTTAAAGCTTATGAAGGGACTCGGCTTCGCAGTTCATATCGCCTGCAGGGAGATGTTGCTGCCTTACAATTGTAAGTTCCTTTCCGGTTGTCTTTCTAAATTTAGTATACCTTGTATATTAATCTCTTGTTATAAACAGTCATCGCAAAAATTTTGAGAGTGCATCACAACTAATGGAAGATTTACCATGTGCATATGGTGAACAAGGGTGGACTGTTGTTGAAAATAGTCTTTTATTCAAGTATGCTGAATGCCAGAAAGAATTGGGTCGAACTAAGCAATATCCTTTAACATTGATGAAGATATATCTTAAATTTTCTCCTTTTTTATATACAACCAAATCCTTAATATATTTAACACATATGTATTATCATGTTTATCGTTGTTGAAGAATCATACCTTATTATCTGAAGAAGAAGCTATTTTTTATATGGAAGAAGTGAAAAAATTGTGTGGATCTCTTGAAAAAGACGAAGGTAGAAACCTAACATATATTTCATGAACCTTTAATTCATTATTATTTATTAACGTTAAACATTTTGGAAATAATTGTAGACATTGTTAGATCTTTTAAACCAATGTTTCTAGTCACAGTAACAGATATAATTGATGATATAACAGATGAGGATGGACCATATTTGGCAGTTGAATTGACAAATTATTTACCAACAGTTATTATCCACTCTATAATTTTTAACAATCTACACGTTTTTATTGGCAAACATTCATGAATCTTTTACCATTAATAGTCATTAACATTCGATCAACTTGCCATTCGTTTGGTAAGTGGTCAGAGCGAAGAAATTTGGTTTGAAATTCTAAATCAGGAATTCAAATATGGCTTGAATACATTTAAACTATATTCTGATGTAAGTGTAATTTGCATACATTTATATTTAGGAAAGAAATATTATTAAGACGTCTATTTCTGAATGAATATTTTTAGAACAGTGCGTCAGGAAATTATGTTGTTGAAAATGTTCGCATGTCTGTAGGCAAAATAGTTTTCACACATAACTTTTTAAACGAAAGTAAAAAAAAGTTTTTCAGGATTAATGAACATCCCGCAGTTTTGAGAGCTCAAATAATAGCTCCGGAAGAAAGTAGGTCTTTGATACCCTTACTCACATTCTATTTAATTATTTGTTTTTGACGCATCTATTCGTTTAGTTCATATCGGAGAGCAGCAATATTTTCTCGTTCAAATATTTACTGGCCTCACTAGTGTCACTAAAGGCTCATTGATATTGGAACCTTTGTCTGAAGGGTTAACTTTTCCAACGGCCAACAAGCATCATGCCGTCACTAAATCTGTTAATGGTATGTATTCATTAAAGATTGTCACTGCTAATACTGATTTTTTGGAGCCTCAATGTCGGTCCCCTACAACTATTAAAAACCGCTTATCTAAAAAGAATGCACTCCAAAATTGTAAAAATTTATACTAAAGTAGCCCCCAAAATCAGTACCAACATCAGATGTGGCGAAAGATTAATAATAAATGAGTGCTGGCAAGGGAAAATGGACCTCCGTTTTTTAAGTATTTTATTGATTATTAGTCTGTTTCAGCCCTTTTGATCCGACGCACATCAGGATTTCAATTATTGTTATTTGTATGTACACTATATCGATATAATTTAAACCCGTATGTTATCGATCAGAAAGGCTGAATCAGACTAATATATTTAAAAAACCGAGGCGACCTTTTCCCTTGGCAGTATCAGTGTAGGAAATCTGGTTTGAAATTTATGTTCTCGTGAGAGCAAAATTTTTATGTTCTCAATAATGTTGCATTTTTTAATTTTTTTTTCGGTTTATGTTCGTTCATTTTCTTTCCGGAATTTTTCGGAGCTTTGCTCAATTTCTAATTGTTAACCTCACCCAGTATCATACGTATTCAAGCAACATGTTCTCGAAATTTCTTTCCATAGAGAACATTCAACGTAACAGATGTTCTCAAATCCAAAGGTTATGTTCTCATGAGAACATGAGAACATCGGATTTCCAACACTGGACAACACTCAAATCATATGTAGTTATTGCATCCTCTATTTAATAATTTTTAATACGAAAAATATTGCATGTGCATTGGTACTGTATACTTATCGACAGAATGTTAACGCATAATTTAAGACTTGTTACAGCAATTTAAATATTTTGCGTATTTGTTTTGCTAACATATCAAATGGTTTGATTATTAGCATAGTTTGGAGATTTTCCAATTTAAATTATCAAAAATTGGACCCATCATTAAATGATTCACCGCATGAAATTATATTCATGGAACATTAAAAATTTAGCACATAGACTTAGATTATATTTATAATAGCAAACCCTCATTATCAAAACATATTTTGTCTCAGAACATACTAAAAATATTAATCATTTTTGTAGATGACGTAGTATCACAAGACATTCTTTTAGAAGAAGATTTAGAAGTGTTGGAAAATGGGCATATAAAATTACCTTCTTTGCGGACGAACCAATTAAGCCAGTTCAAATTACCATACGACTGTAATTGGGGTGCCATTGAACATAAGGTTTATTATTGGTTAATCGTAATATTGCTCTGTCTAATTTCTTTGCAGACTTTTAATCCCGTCCATTTTACCAGGTGAAAATTACTGTTGAATATGAGAGTAAAGGAAAATCACGTGTATTCACATCCATAGACACTGTCAAAGTTTGGTTACCCTTATCGGTTACAGAACTAAACATTTTTAGGGATGATTGGTATATAAACTTGGCATTTTTTTTCATATCAATTGTTGTTTTACAGCATCTGAATGAAGTCATAACATTATTATTTTAAAGTTTATTCGTAAAGATGGATATCACGTTAAATGGAAGTATTCCAGTACGCATTCTTGAAACATCCCTTGCTCCATCAAAAGTGTATGATGTTGCGGATGACCCAGCTGTATCGACACCGGCTATAGTAAGCTATATAATAACGTGTATTCTTCAATCTGCTTAAAAATTTTAATTAACAATATGATTCAATGATTTCAATTCAAAGAGTTTATTTGCCAAGCAACATGCCTCATTTGTTTACAAACTAACTAGATCAAAAGGTATTAGATATTATAATACAATTCTTAAAATTAGTATATCACATGATCTTATACCTTGAAATTCTTAGATTATGATCACGGAGAACATGCGAAATCACCAAGTACTAAAGTTCATTTTATAGTCACATTTCGAACACTTCAAAATGGTAGTCAATAATTTACGAATTACTTTTAGTTACAAAATTACATTTTTTATAATTTCAATTATTTACTAATATTCTTGTTTTGAATTAGAGGTGGAGAAATATATTGAGCATACTTTAAATAAAATTTTGAAAGCTAGAAATTTATTACAACATTCACGGTTCCTTCTTGAGAATGCTAAAGAACATTTACTTAAATCAGTAGACTATGTCTCATATGGAATGTCAGATATATTGGATTTGGGTGAATTGGATGTTTCGCAGTGTGTGGCTTTGTTTACGAGCCACGGTAGCTTCAAAGAATCGTTAATAGAGGTTGTCAAGGAATTTTGGCAGGTTAAGATAGTTTCACCTTTTTTTTTAATATCTGACATTAGTTATGAACTATATTTAATTAATAATTATTATAATTTTAACATTAGGTCTGCAATAAAGCTGAATATGATGATATTGCAGCTATTTCTAATGATGTCAAATCATCAATATCATTTCCCGTTGATGTACCTTCATCTAAAGTATGAAGGCAATTTTCTGAAATCTCGTTTTTATTATTTTTATTGCTTTCAACCAATTTTATATTTTCACTTATAACATTAGGTGCTCAATACTGTGGAATTGATTATTTCGAAACCTAATGATTTGGTAGTTGGAGAGCCATGCCATTGTCGCTTGATTATTCGACATTCGTCATACTGGAATCACACATCATTGACTGAGCACAAAGACACTTTTGAGTTCTTTTATGATGTTCATGTGGATTTTGATAATTGGCTATTGGCTGGACATAAGAAGCTATGTTTCTCATCGAAAGTTCGTTTTCATAAATTTATTATAAATAATATTTTAAGTCGTGTCACCCTAAATTTAATATAAAAATTTAAACTAACATAGGTTGGAGAAACAAAAGAATTTCCAATAACCCTTGTCCCTCTTAAAACAGGAAGCCTTCTTGTACCCCTCATCAGAATTGCTAGTCCTTCACCTAATATGTTTTCTGAGACTGTTTATCTTAACAATGCTGAACAAGTTCTTGTCCGACCCCGAACACAATCTGCGACATTCTTTATTGAACAACAACATCGAATTCATTCGCTTCATTCAGCTGCCGGATTTGGTGCACCTGAGCATCACAATGATTCGAGTCTAGATGAGATCAATATGGATTAAGGAAGAAGGCTTTATTTTTGCCTTTTTGGTCTGACATAGGTCTATGTATTTTTTAAATTTTATTTATTGTAGTGACGGAGGTATTTTAGATGATAAAAAAAGCATTATAAAAATGATTTCATATTATAATCAGATATTACTGCACATATCTATGTACTTTAAAATCATGTTACAGTAATTTAATCAAAACAATTAGTAGTTGTATCGATATTAGTAAATTTATTCAAAAAGTTATATTAGTATATAAAAGATTTAAACGATTGGCAATATATACAGTCAACCCTCTCTATAGTCACGTAGTTGGGATGATAGTAAGTTTTTAAAAAATGTGCTTATAAAGAGATTGTTATATAGAGGTTTTTTCTATAATTTTACAGTAATTTCAGAATTTGTTTACCAAAATTAGGTGCTTATATAGAGGTGTGATTATATAGGATGTGACTATATAGAGGTCTGACTGTAGTGTATATATATAATTATGCGGTTTCAAGTACATACGTATAACTAGCTACGTAGTATTTTTTTCCTAGTATCACGGGAACTGATTATAAATTTTATTGGTTAAATATTATATTACATATATTGCCTTGACAAAATATAAATCATAAAAAAGGACATAACCAAATGTAATTAAACTGAAATTCATTTAATATTGGGATAGTGTACTACGTATACAATAATTATACTTTTTTCTTGTTAAGCAAATTAAGTTTAGTAACTTTTAAATAATATATTATATCTATAATCAATACGTACAACTTTAAATCTATGTTGCCATATCCTAATTTTTTATGTAGTGTATTTGAGTGTCGCTAAAAGAAAATCCGAAAATTTAAATATGACTTATACTTAAATTTTCGGGTTTTCTTTTAGCGACACTCATTTCATTATACGTACGCAGCAATAACTGTTATGATATGTATGTATACATGTTATGATTAAAGCTAAAAGGCATAAATATAGATTGACCAAAAGAATTTCCAAAAAAATTTTTTTTAATTTCATATAATTTATACTCATTTATCTTTTTTATTATATTACTTCATATAAAACTTTTATGACAGTACATAAAAATTTTATAATATTTTAAGACTTGGCACGCGCATACAGTTTGAATTAACGAAATAGTTCAACAAGAAATCATAAAAAAAAAATTTACAAGTTTAGAATCTCGAAACCCTTGTTTGATAACTAATAATAGTAAAAATATTACTTATTACTTATTAAAGGATAGAAGGAAATTTACATAGGAGCGTCGCCAAGGGAAAACCCATCGTAGGAGTTTCAATTATATTTTGTACAGTTGGCCGTTTAAGTAGAATCTATCGTCGGGCTCTGAAAAATTCGATCTGACGTAGTTTTCTAACAGCAAATCCAGCGTTACCAACAATCCAGGGACGATGATTTCCTGCGTTCACGGAATTTTGCAGAAAATCACGGAATTGGTTCGGATTTTTTAAATTTTGGCCTGGATTTAGGGTCTACAGTCATCATAATGCCGGCTGATATTAATTCGGCCAGAATTTGTGGATCATAATGCTGGCCGACTTTACGTAATTCCGGCCAATCGCAGAATTTTTGCAGAATCATCTTTTATCACGGACGGAATTGGCATTTTGTCACCGCAGAAAATCATCGTCCCTGCAACAATCGAGAGCGCAGTCAGATGATCTTCCGACCATTACGTAATGTCGGAAACTATTATACTCAATACTATAGTTTACTATTTTACTACGTATTCTATCGTTATTAATAATAAAGAATTATTTACCATAAAAAAAAATATGAAAAATAAAGATTCGTTACAAGTTTGTACAAGGTGCTATAGTTCTCGATCATCTGAAGATTTTATTGTCGGCAAAAATGATATTTGAGCTCATTGTGTAACCTGCCATACGAATACTTCACAAACTAAAAAAGCAAAAGTGACAAGAAACTAACAATCTCATAAATGAAAAAAAAAACATCATTGGTTTTAGATTCTAATATCTACCAGTTCTGTAAATCCTTCAAAGTGCATGGTAAAAAGTTCTTCGCCGAGCCTGGCTTTATTTTGTAGATTACTGATATTCTTCCAAAAACTAATAACAGCCTGGGATTTAAGTTCTTTCTATCAAAGTAAAAAAAAATTATACACAAATCATAACTCTAAAAGCAAAAAGAAACGAAAAGTGTATCTCAAAGGATCAAGCAAGGGACTCGAAATCGACCGTGGCGCCAAAACAGAGGATGGACCAACAATTGACAGAGTCCCGTGAAAATAGGGGCGAAAAACAGAGGATTCTACCACAATGTGAAAACAGAGGATCACCGTGGCTCCCTATCTTCCCGCTGGTACCGTTCTCAGAAAACAGAGGATCTTTCCCCGCAATCAAAACAGAGGATGAATGCAGAGGGAACGGCCAACTTCTGCTCAATCTTAATGAGAGTGCAAATACAGCACCTTGTAACTGTCAATGCTTTTTTTCGCTAGCTTCTAGATCCGTGCTGAAGGATGCTTTCTCCGTATTTCGCCAATGAAGTCGATCCAATTTCTATGTATTTGTTGTTTTTCGCTAACTAAAAGGATTTTGCGCTTTAAACTACATAAGTATTCGAGAAGTCGGTTGGACACATTAGGCTTCTCCAAGATTTTTATAACTGGTTTCCAAGTGACTAAATCCTCTTCAAAGGTTCTCTTCAACGAACGTGTCTTGCGTTTAGAACCTAACATTGTGTGAAAAAAAAGAAGATAATTGGAATAATGCATGTTTTGCTATTTCAGGATATATTTATGTACTGCTCAAATCATGTGAAGTTGCCATCTTAGAGATTACAACGTAAAAGGAGAAATAGAGCATGAAAATATACCTAAAAAGGAAGTTGAGAAGACATGTAAAATTAAACGCCTGGGGTAAAAAGTTTATCGTGACTACATCGGCACTTTCATCGTGTCTTCATTACGATTTTACTAATTTTCACCCACACTTTCTATTGGTTGAAATAATTTGTGATTATTTACATGTCACCGTTTTTTTAAAATGTGACATTTCAGTTAGAGTTGGCATTAGGATTAGTAGCCAAAATTATACCAAAATTCTGTAAGGAA
>CAJVQA010008248.1:0-13111 GCA_910591915.1 Cetraspora pellucida | reverse complement strand
GTCTATAGTCTGAGCTCCATTCTTGTAATATATTTGTAATTGGAATAAGTTTGTAATTTATATCCAAAGAAGCCCCTAGAGGCTTCTTTAACAAATCAATAAAGATATAAGCAAAACCTTACCTTAAAATTAAAAAAAAAAAAAACAAAGTATATCAATAAAAGTACAACTAGTTACATATATAACTTTAGTTATTATCTAATTAAGGGTTCCACCTATAGGTTACCTACTAGATGCTATATCTGAGACCTGCCTATAGATCTTTTATTTAAACTTTCTGATTTCAACATTTATGTTTGTATATATATGCAATATTTATATTATTATTATAGTAACATATTAGGTTAAAGCTATCTTAGTTACTATTTATATCAAAGTACCACCTCATTGGATGTTACTAAGTATCTATATTTCTTCAAATTTACCCTTGGCACAAGCTTACTAAGCTGGTACCAAGATTACCACTTAGATCCAATTTAGTATATCCTGTATCTACTAAATTAGTTTTAATGCCAAAAGTGTTTAAATTTCAGTAAGTCTATTCTTTTCTATAGTTTTCTTTTATGTTTACTATATTATCTGCTAGTATGCCTTCTCTTTATTTCTGATATGTTCATCATATCTCTTATATTGAGTGCCAACTCTCCATATTAGAAAACTTCTTTCTGAAAACTTTCTTTTATATTAATCTTCTATTTACATAGACTTAGCCACAGGGTTTTGCATATATTTATATGCTTTTATAGATAGTAGAGTTTTTGCCTCTAGCTAGAATTGAATTGTTGACCTTGTCTGTGAAGAGAGGGGTGTCTAGACCACTAGGCTACAGGACCCCATTCTATAGTAATTGCAGTTTTAAAAATAATCTTTAATATGCTTTTAATTTTTTGTCTACAAAAAATTATCAAGTAAACTATTTTTAAGTTGAATAGTTTTATAATTTTGTTTTTGCTAACCAAAAGCAGATTAAAAAATTACAAAATTTGGTTAGCTTACTTTAATGAATTCAATATATAAAATTAACAAATACTATTGGCTACTCTTTACTTTGTATATTAAAGACAATTATAAATATTGAAGTATAAGTACACATCTGTTTGTAAATATTGAAAATATCAATAATTTAGCCTATATACTAAAAATGATATGCAAGTTAGCTTCTAAATAGTATCTTCAATATATGCTTTGTAATCAAAGCATTATAGAAATTAATAATATATCTAAAGTATTCTTAGATGCAATATATAGTAAACAACATTGCAATATGATTTTTTGTACAGTATACATAATGTGCACATTAATACAAAAAATCTATTACCTCTTATCTTGCAATTAAATAATTCTAGTAATAAACAAAATAACAAAAACTAATTGTAAAAAAGTTATCTGTAATGCTATAAAAATATATCATGTTTCTGAAGTCATTTGTTATATTAATAAAAAAGTGAACTCTTTAGTTTATCAATATTTTTTTTATTGCTACAGATTACTACAACAAATCCTTTATAGTTATACTATAGCAAGCTCAAAAGGACAACTCTAAAACAATATAAATTTATTAATAAGTAGTGTTTTGAAAGATGTTATGTAATACTTAATTATTATTTCTTAGTATTTGAATTAGTTATTAATAATTATATATCTTATAAAACTTATAATCATCTTGTAGATTTAATATTTGTATTTTATTATTAATTTATAGTTTTTTATTACTATAGTAATAACAAAAACTGTTCAATTATAGTATAAAGACTATAACTTAACTAGTTCTATACAAAGTTTATAACAAGGCTTAACAAATGTGATTTAGATAATTAAAGCAGAAACAACAATGGATAATATATAAAAATACTAAATATTGCATTTAGTTTATTAACTATAAAATATATAAAGACACTTTTAAAGTTTTTTTTTTTAGTGTTAAGGTAAGGCCTTGCTTATATCTTTATTAACAATTTTAACTGTATATTTTAGTACAAGAATACTAAAATAAACTAAGATTGTTTGTAACAAAATAAAAATTACATGCAAGAATAAGAGCTTAGACTAGTTTATCTGCAATCTAAACTGACTATAGTAGTCAAGACCTACCTAGATTTGGAATGTTAGTATATAGTTAGAAGGAATATTGTATTTAATTCAGAAAATTAACCAGATGTTAATTTTTCTAATTGCTTGACCAATTGGTGGACATATATTGGATTGTAAGTGAAGTTGATTTGCAATGCCACATAGGCATGAGTATGTGTAAGCTTGGCGATGTTGTTTTGAGACTCTATGATTCAGATGTTGTATATTAGTGCTACTAGTATTATTTTGATATCTTGATGGAATTTGGTTATGTTTTTTCCAATTGGAAAATTCAATGCAGTATGGTTTCCAGATTAGTTTATAGATTTGTTCATTAATGTGTAGAAGTATTTGAATTACTATTTGTGAAGCTAATTGTAACGGTATATTAAAGTTGCAAATGACTTTAATAAGTGATTTAGATATAAGTTCTTTAAGTGTAATGTCTATAAAATGTAGATTGTATTGAAATGGTAGCCAATCAAAGCATAGATGATGGCAAATATTAAAACCTAGTTCATGAAGTTGGAAAGGTGATAGGTCCAGTTCAGTCTTGAAAAGTATTTAGTTAACAGATGTATGAATAATATTACGGAGAGTATTATGTATGTTAGAGCATATGTGCCAGTATGTAGATGAGTTAGGAAGATTGCATTTGAAGCAATTAGTATTGGTAAAGATTTGAGGATATCTGTTATAAAAAAAGAATTAAGTAGATAGCTCATTTAGTAAGAATTTAAATTTGAAAGCTTTGAGTTGATTAAGTTTAAAGTTGGTGTAAAAAGATGTAGGTTTTTGGTTATGATTAAGATAAAGCCAAGAGGAGGTCCAGTCTATGAGATGGTTTAGATAAGACTATTCACTGTTTCTTTTTTGTGAAGACCACATTGCTAGTATATATGCTTTGCATATATTTTTGATAAAATATCTAGTTGGTAGTTCAATGAAGTTTTGTTCCTATTGAAAAATATAATAAGGGCTATAAATATTAGTATAATTAAAGATGAGAGGTTGAAGAAATATATATTGTTTTGCTAAGGAGTTTGTAAGGTTGTTGAAAGGATTATTAGTATAGGCTTGAACTTTGTAAAATGTAATTTGGAGGTTAAAAAATTTTATAATATTAACTAAAGTATGCCATAAAGGCTATGTATGAAATTTAAATAACTTGTTAGGATTTTGTAATTGGTTTAATAATGTGTAAAATTTTGAAATAACAGATTGTGAGTCTGTATATATGCTAATAGATGGATTGTGAGATGTAATAGATATTGCAGATATAATTAAGACTAATTCAGCTTTGAAAGATGATGGCCATAAACAGACTTGGACTAAAAATTTATAAATAATTTGATTTTGTTCATTAATTTGAACCCATCCAATACCCATAGAGCATTATTCTGATCCAATATCAATTACAAAACCATCAATATAAAAAGTAAAGTTATTATTTGTAGAATTAGATAGATAAATATCTTGAAGCTTGTGAGTGCAGCTGTTTGGTTTAAAGATTTCTAAAATGCTAGAATTGTGTATAGTGATATTGGGAGGTATAGGAGGTATGTATAAAGGATGTTTAATAGCTGTTAAGTATATGAAGTCAATGTAATTGGCATTAAGTTTAAGATTGTTGGAGCTTTTTTAGCTAGGAATGTTGCAAAAATAATTGCCAATGTGTTAATAGTACATATTTGGTTAATTCTGTTAGAATTAAGATGGCATCCTGTACATGGTTTGTATTCAATAGGTGGGAGTGGGTAATATTGATCATAATCTAAATTAATATTAGATTTCCAATATGTAATCAAAAATGAGTTAGAGGCAGGAATATATTTGTGAATTTTGCTAATAATGATTTCTTCATTATTGGAATGATAAGTAAGGAGCCAAGGTTTTTGTTTTTTGGCAATAGGATATGTATTGTATATGAAAGGGTTGGTGCACTTTTAAAGTATATAAAAACACTTATATAAATATTATATATTGTTAGGTTCGAAAGATTGTG
The DNA here is from genome assembly GCA_910591915.1 of Cetraspora pellucida. Lineage (NCBI taxonomy): Eukaryota > Fungi > Glomeromycota > Glomeromycetes > Diversisporales > Gigasporaceae > Cetraspora > Cetraspora pellucida. Next base: position 9,036 of record CAJVQA010008248.1, on the reverse strand, counting down.
ACTCTGTTGCTTTACAATTCAATATTTATATAATATATAATAAGTAATCTTTTTGAAAAAGGGTGTTAGATTTGGCTAATAAGTGATTAAGGCTTTTAGTTATTTTGGTTTAACAAATACAAGTAGGGTAAGTTATGTGAACAAGAACTCGATCAAACAATGATAGTTATTGAGATTTACAAAATTTATACTAGATATAATGTTAGGATTTTTATTATAAATAATACAATTTATTAGGACTTGTTTATTAATCAAACAAATGAGACATGTCATCTTTTAGAACCATTTTGGCTTTTATTTATAATACTGAATTCAATACTTACAAATGCAACTTATTTATTAAAAACTAATTAACTATTTATACATATTTATCTAATATCTATTATTTTCTTTTTTTATCTTCTATATACTTCTTTGGATTCAAAATACCATTCTGCTCTTAAATGTAACTTATTGCACTTATTGCATTTGTGTATTTTTTATGTAAATGGTTATACAATATTCAGTATTACAATTTCTGATATTACAATATATATAAATTTTTACAATAAAGACTATTTTATTTCTAATAAATACTATATATAGTAATATTAATATATATAAAAACTAAAAGATATAATAGGTATAATATATATAATAAAAATTCTAAATATAATAGAAATGCTACATATGATAGAAATACTAGATTTGCTAAATTTTTGGTATAGTAATAAAAGTCAATTAAAATCAAGTTACATGTACTAAAGTTAGTACTTTCATTAAAATTATTCTGTTCTCTAATCCTGTAATTAGAATTACATGATATTATGCTTGTTAAAACTGTCTCAGTAAGCTAAATCTAATAGTTGTTATTTTATTTAATTTAGTTTAATGCATTAAAAGTTATAGTCATAAAGAGATAAAACTCTTAATATTAATACTATAATAATTATTATTATAACTAAAACTTAAAATAGTTAAAACTTAAAATTTAAATAGTTTAATATAAAATTTTTAATACAATTTTTAGTTTTTTTTTTATCAATAATTTAAAATATAGAATTAGTTTTAATAATTAAAATATATAAGTAAATATTAATAAAATTTATATTTAAAATTAAAGTTTCTAATATTAAGCTTTAGTAAATTTAAGTCTTAGTTGCAACAATAATTATAAGTTTTAAATATATAATATATTCTAAGTAAACATTAAGTTTAATTTTAGGCATATGCAATAGAATTGTTGAGTTAGACAATAAAAAAATTTTAATTCAAAAAAAGCTATTTTAAATTTTTTTTCAAAAACAGATCTCAATTTTTAATCTTAATATTAAAATACTTGAACAAGTCTATTAATTTCTATACCTAATCCAAAAATTAATAATTAGTAAGATTGCTATAATGAATATAAGAATTAAAAAAAAAATATCTTCAAACTTAATAATATCAGAGTGCATATATATATTCTTTTATCATTATTTGGTTCTCTGTAAACATATGTTTTACTAACATCTTTTTGGTTTTACTTTTAATAAATTACTAATAGTAAGTATTTGAGAAAAGTTATCAAAAGAAGTTTGCAAATATAGATATAGAAATATATAAAGGTAATTAAATAATCAAAGTTTGAATATCTGTTTAATTTTTTAAAAAAAAAAAAGATAGAAGCATGTAGGTTGCATATTAGCAAGATTATAAAAAAAATATATAACAAATATTATATGACTAAAAAAAAAGATAATGCAAATATTATTAATAACTTTATTATACAACTAGATATGTTATTAAGTTATATTTTGGTAATATTAGTTTAAACTAAAATGCTTATAAAATATATACTACTAGTAAAAAGCAACTCTTTTCATAGATCACTTATACCAAAACTACAAAAAAACATCTAATTATTTCTTATATTCTATTAGTAAACCTTACTTGATCTTTTAAATAAAGTTGTCTAGCACAATTTTTTTCTTTTAGGCAGCTGTGTTTTATTTCTCAATAAAACTTAGCTGCTAAGAAAAGATCCAAAAACCAAGTTTTTGGGTTTTGACTATTTGCATATAATTTTACTAATTAAATCTATTTTTTTACCTATTTATAAGTTGTTTAGCTCACTAGGACAGATATTTTATATATAATTTATTAAAACTAGACCAAAACTCATTGAGATACAAACAAAAAGTGAAAACAAAAACTTGCTTTTTGCAGGTTTTTTATTAGTAATTTTAGAAAAACTTGCTGGATTGCTTCAGAAAGTTCACTTTTCTGAGACTTATTAGAATTTCCTAAATACCTAATTAGCTTATCTGTAATCTAAACTCTTTTCTAAACTTTTTTAATTAGTCTAAAAGCCTTTAAACAAAACAATTTTTTTTAAAAAACACACCTAACAATCTATTTTTAGATCAAGATGCCAATCCTAATAACAACTATACCTGATACTATTGACCTTAACTATTTTTATCAGAAGTGTTCTAAAAGCTTCAGAATTGGTATTCATAAGAATGCAGCAACTTTATTTCATCCTATTCCTACCAACAAACAAACTAAAAATTACAACATTACTGAACTTAAAGGAAGTACCAAATGCAGTCATTACTTTAAAGCACCTGAATCCAGTTTTGTTGTTATATGTTTTTGTGACAAATATCAAACACACTTTATCTCAACAACTAATCAAACTTACAAACAACATGAAACTACAAATATTATCAAAAAAATTAAATATCTAAGACTGTAGCAAACATAATTGCAAATTCTACTAAATTTGTCTCACCATCATCTATAGCATCATCTTTACTTATTATACATAACTATCTCTGTACTAAATGTAACCTACCTATTGTCTGTAAAGAAATGAATAACCAACTTTATCTGGCAACTGATGCTACTTTATATAATAATAAATCTTACCATAAAGCCTATACTAGCACATAACAATTTGCTCAATAATTAAACTTTTCTTTTATATTTATTCAAAAACTTCAATAAACAATTAGCTCCTACAATCCACTTGCATCTGAACTTATCTTTACAACCTCACCTAACAACTATAATATTACAACAAATGATATGAATTTGAACAACAATATTATTAATAATAATAACCAACAACAATACTAATAACAATAACAACTACTATACCAAAACCTACTCTACTCTTAGAAACAACAATAACAACAACAACAACAGCAACAATAGCAACAAACAAATAAGCAACAACAACAGCTAACACTAACTAATGCTGCTAGCAATAAACCAAAAATTAAAGCCAACTCAACATTTGACTGACTTGTTAATTTCCTAATTTCTGATAATATGAAAGATAAATTATAACTTCAAACAGAATTCTCAAGAAAAATTTTTAATTTTCTTAAATTTTACCTACATGATTTCTATCTTGGTAAAGAAATCAAATCTGAAACTTCTAAGCAAAAGGCCTTTAAAGCCAGCTTCTATCATATTATTTGCAAAATAGCTGAATACAGATCTAAATTTCTTACTAAATTTATTTAAAAAACTAATCCCAATAGTAACAAAACAATTACTATTCCTTTTAATATATTTAAAAAAACTCTTAAAAAACTTATCCTAGCATTTACAACAATTCTTTTCACAAAACTCAACTAGTCTAAAATCTTTGCCTTTTCAGCTACTATTTCTCTATATACTAATCAAAACTAGCTTCAATTTTGCATTAATTTAGCTCAAATTCATCTATATCTTTCAAACAACTATCAAGTAATTAATTACATCAAATTTGCTAAAGACATCCAACTCCAACCTAAAAGATTTAATATTATATCAAAAGTATCTAACTTTGACAAAAAAAACAATATATTATAATTAGATCTGATAACAAATTTAATATTTATCTTAATTTTAATATACCAAAAACATTTTTTTTATTAAAAACTTAATATTCCATCTTTTGCAAACTCTTTAGACTATTTAAAACAATAGCTTAAACAATTTTTTTCAATATACAATCAACAATTCACCTAAATACTTAATGAAATCAAAGTATTTAACTTCTTAAAATACAAAATTCAACAAAAATTTATTTTTCACCTTAAAGAAACTCTATCTACTAAAATAAAATTTCAACAACCTTACAATTTACTTGAATATTAAAATGAAACTATAAAACTAGCCAACTTTTACATCCTTACTTGTAAGGAAGAAACTTATTTCTATTTAGAAAAAACAGAATCCAAAAACAAAGAAAAAGAACCAGAAAATACAAACCTATCTAGCACAGCTTCTTAACCTTAACTTTAATACAACTTTTTATAATTACTAAATAATATTTTTAAAAAATCATATACAGACTTATCAAAACAAAAAAATAAAGTTTGAAAACAACCTGAAATTGATCCATTTATATTTTACAAAAATAGTAAACATAAAGCATCCTTTAACAAACAATTCCCACCTCTTTTCTTGATGAACTTGTAACAGAAATAGAAAAATCTGCCTGCAAAATCAACAATGTTTTAACCAACTCCAAACATCACAGCTATTATTTTTATTTATATCTTAATTTATACCAAAATATTGCAGCACAGAATCATCACAGTGACAAACTTGACAAACAAAAAGCAGTAGAACTTATTACCTCTAAACCTACTAGTACTGAACTATTAGCAAGAGTTTTAACATTCTTTAACTCTCTTGACAAATTACTAACATATCTACAAATTAATATTTACTACTAAGAAACTCCCTATCCAGAGGCAAACAAAATATTACAAGACAAATTTAAAATATCTTACTCAATACTCTTTATAATTGAAAAATCTCTCTTTCTTAAGAAAACCCTTTTTCAATAAATCTGTCTTTTACTACTCTCATAGATGCAGGTGCCATCTTGTCAAAAAATACATCTCTAGTAGTTGGTAAGGAAAATAATATAAGTGGACAGGTGGTAAAGCCCATTTACATAAAGGACCAGGTTAATGATAACCAGACCCAATGTACAGAACAAGCTATGGTATTCTTTACAGCTATGTGAGCTGAGCTTCAAATAGTAAACAACCTTGTAGAAAACAACTTAACCTCTCAAGTTTCTGCTTTCAACACTTTATTTTTTGCAGAAACAAACACATGCTACAACAAATTTCTACAATTACACATCTATCTATTATACATAATCCTATAATATTTGAAAACTTTCTATTCTATTTTTGAAAACATTCTTTCAAAAATAGCTTCAAAATATCTATTAACCAAAACAAAACTAAGTTACATATATATACTAACCTTTTTGATCTTATTTTGCATGAACATTATACTATTTAACCTTTTTAATATAAAATATACAAACATTTACCCTTACTAACAACATCTAACAATACTTTATTTAACATTTACTCAGTCTCACTTGATTAATTGTTTCTTACAGATCCATTTTTTGAATCTTCATCTATATTAGTTACTTCTACATCTAATCATATAGTCAATAAATCTGAGACTCTTTCTTAACTTATATTCTCTAACATTCATAATATACAACAAACCATCTATCTACCAATAGAGATACCTACTTCATATAAACTATTACATTTATCGATATGTACACACAACACACAAGGATACAATGATAATCTAAAACAACAAGTTTGGGAGAATTATTGTTTATCTAATAACATCAATATAGCTAGCATTACAGAAACTAAAATTGCACAAGACAATGCAAATGCTAAATTTTCTAGATCTTAGTAGTTTACCTATTACTGGCCTTGCACTAATAGCTACAAAGATGGAACAGCAATTATAATTCAAAAACATCTAAAACTACATATTTACAAAATATTTCAATTTCCTGGTTATGCTATTGCTATAGATCTTTTCTTTAAGCATGTTTTTAAATTTCATATTATTTCAGTTTATTTATCCAATAATGACCTTCAACTTTGACTTCTTATTTAAAATAATATTATACAATAGATTCAAGAAGCAAATACTAAAAGCATACAACTAATAATCATGAGTGACTTTAATGTCTCTGATAATGTACAATCATCATTAATCAAACTCAAACTTATTCATTTTCTTTAATATAATAACATGTATGATCTAGCTAAATACACACAATTATTAACTTCCACCTGATATAGCAGCAGATACAGTAGTTACATTGACTACATCTGGGCTAACTATTCTATTATTCAATACTTAACTTCTTATTATACAGATGATCCTAACCAAAGTACACTCAGTGATCACAAAATTCTTATATTATTATAGGAATTTCCTTATGCAATTACTAAAAAACAGTGATAAGCTACCAAAACCAAATGAAAAGTCTTTGTCTACAAACAAATAAACCAAAACCATTGGCAAGCTTTTGCTGATTAAGTCACATCTAATCTTCAAGCTAACAAGACTCCTTCTACAACCAATACCACAGAATTACTTGAAGCCTCATGGCACAAAATTCAAAAAAGCATTATTGCAGCTGCTTTGCAACACATTCCAAACAAAAAATTCACAGTTCAGAATTTCCAACACATCTTTTCTTCCAAGGCATCTAAACTATATTCATGTCTTAAAAAACTTGGCAACATCATAAGACAGGTTAAAGTCTCAATTCAAAACCAAACTTCAATGTCTACATCTTACAATCAAGATATCAATCAGCTTAACTCTCTTTATTATTCCAATATATCTGCTCTGCCCTATGATCCTAACCTTTTATCTAACTGGATAACTGCAGCCAATACTGAATGAAAAACATTCTACCATGCCTATAATCTGGAAAACATTAAAAATATAAGAGAACAAATTAATAATAACATAGACAAAAGATGTAGTAAACTTTAAAACAGTCCAACATTAATGATTAATAATATATTTAATTGATACAAAAATTCTATTAGATTTGATAACATCAAAGAGCAAAATGATATTATTACTGAACAAACTCTTATCAAACAGCATATTCAACAACACTTTAATAACTGAACAGCTTCTAGAAACAATTATTTGACACAATGTGACAACTAGAATACTAACCTAAATCTAATATTAACTCTACATAGTATCAAACAGCACTCAACAAATTTTTTTTAACAGAAGTTTTTAAAGTTACCAGCCAACTCCCTAACAATAAAGCATGTGGGCCATCAGGCATCAGCTATAAAATGCTTAAACATGCTAAAACACTATTTCTCAATACAATTACAGCTCTCTTTAATTTCTGTCTTATATCTAGACAAATTTTAAATTAATAAAAAGAAGAAAGAATTTTTCCTATTTCCAAAAAGCCTATTTTTGATAGCAATTTAACTAATATCAGACCTATTAGTTTGCTTGAACATGTTAAAAAACTTTACACCAAACTTCTTACTAACTGACTCAACTATATCTTTACTCATTACAAAATTTTATTACCCTTTAACTATATAGCTCTCTCTGGTAATAGCATAGCTATTCCTATATACATTCTTAACAATGTTATCAAAGAAGCTTCTTGTAATTCTAAACAGCTTTGGCTTTTATCTTAGAACATGAGCAAAGCCTATAACTTTGTAGATCTAACACTTTTTACCAAATCTCTACTATGTCTAAATATGTCATCCAATCTTATTAACATTCTTACCAACTTGTATACTAATCAACATAACCAAGTTATCACAAATCTAGGTCTTACTAACTTATACAATATTAAAAATAGCATTGACCAAGGAGAAACTATAACTCCTTTATTTTGAAGAATCCATTATGATCCTTTAATTAACAAAATTGTCTTGAACTTCTCAGAATACACATTGGCTACAAAGTAAAACACTAGTTTGTTTCAGCTAAAGTTTCAACAACTTCAAATCTTAGTATTGTATTAGCATATATGGATGATACACTTTGGATAGCCAAATCCAAAGAAGAATTACAAAAAATTATTGCCACAGCCATCTCTTTTTACTATATGGCTAATATACAAATTAACCTAACTAAATCAATCCTTACTTCAAACATCTCATCTACAGCTTCTATTCATTTCTTTAATTCATTACTTATACCTACTTCTGCTAACCAGCCATTCAAATTTCTAGGATGCTAGTTTACTCTTAATAATTCTCATACAAAACAATGCCAATTAATTTATGATGAAGCAATCTAACTCATCAACATTATAGGCACCAAAAGAATTATAAACAAACAAGCTATATATTACTAATACTGTAATTATTTCTATTATCAAATACAGATTACACAACATAATTCTTAAACACTCTATCTGTGAAAAATTCTATTCAATATCTTACTATAATTAAATATAAAGCCAAACTCTCTTGCACTAGTCCTAACAGCATTATGCTAAACCCTTATATATATAATATATATAATATTTGGAACATCCAGTTACAACATCATGTATCCTGATTTCAACAAAAAATTAATGACCCAAAAAACACTTGGCATCTCTACAAAAATTAGATTATAGCAACTCCAAAACAACCTCTGGTTTGCTACTAACATTCTTTAGCAGAACTAACTACTTATTAATGAATCCAACAAACTTATACTTAACTTCAAAATTATACAAGTTTTACAACACTTGGGCATTTCAATTTTATTAAATTCTAATGTCTTGTGGCCTAACACAATTCATGATAGTTATCAACTATTAGAACCAATACTTATTCAGCATCTCAAATACAATACTTTTAGAAAACAACTTTGAAAAAACAACATACTTTATCTAGAATAACTATGTATTGCAGATAACAGTATTCTACTTAAATAGCATCATCTTTCATCCAGACTTCATCACCTAACTAAAGGAAGGCAGCCTCTTTGGTTTACCTATCTTGAAGACACAATTTTGTCTAACAGACTATACTGCCTAATTCTTCTTTATTTTCAAACATATGAAGTTAATGCCTTTGTATATAACATCTTATCAATTAAGAAACAACTTAAACCATGGTTATTTACATATAATAACAATAATGAAAATAACTTCATCTAATAAATTAACTCTTTCTGCAAATCCATTGCACAAAAATTAACTAAAAATTCGTTCGTCAAAAAACGCTTATAACTATTTATTTT
>CAJVQA010008247.1:0-13112 GCA_910591915.1 Cetraspora pellucida | reverse complement strand
TGCAAATTTTTGCCATCACTGGGATTTGAACTCTAGACCTGCCACTTGGGGGTTGACAACCTATCCACTTCACTAGGATGCCACACCCTTGTATTTTTAATTTGTATTCTGTAAAGTTTTTTATTTCTGTAATGCTATTTAATGTTGTAATTATTTTGTTTAAAGACCAGATTGTTGTATCAAATTTTTTAATAATCTGCAGATCTAGCTGTTGTATTATGTACTTAGTCCAACTTTGTGTTTGTATTGCAATTGCATTATCTTTAGTATTTATTAAATTTTCTATATTTTGTTTTAGTACATGACTATAGAATTTGTATTAGTTTGTATTGCTGTTTTTGTTTATATTGGGATCTTTAAATATAGGCCTATTATTAATACTATCTATATGTATTTGTTCTTCTATATTTTCTATATTTAGGTTTCTGTTATCTACTGTTATATTATCTGTGTTGTTGTTATTGTTTCTGATTATGACTTTTGATATTTGGTTATATGTAACATATAATGTTATTATGTATTTTGTTAGAAGTAAGCTGTTTTGTCCACTTTTTGAATTTTTTGCATAGTGTTCAAAAGAGTATAAAGGGCTGAAGCATCTTCTTTTTAATTGAACATAGGTTGTTTCTATGTTGTTATTGTTTTGCTTTATCTCATAACTATCTATATTTTGTTTATTACTTCTTGATACATATATAAGTATATATTTTATTTTTTGTTCTTAGAACAAGTTAACTTTTACCAAGTTTTCAGAAGACTAGTTTTTAATTTTGTTAGTTTTAACACTTGTTTTGTTAGTTAGTATTATAGTTGATGTTGTTATAAAAGTTTGTTTTTTGTATTTGTGATTATTTCTTTATATATTATTCAGTTTATTTAAGCTTTATCTACTATATATTAAATTTTCTTTTTATTTTATTTGTTTTTTAATAATTATTGAAAAGAGTATATATTGTTTTTATATTATATTTAAACAATTAGTTACTTTAATTTTTGTATATTTAAATATTGTTTAATTCAATATTGTTTTTTTTTATATATATCTGTTAAGCTATTATCCAATTTTAAAGCATGTTATCTAACTGTAAAGTTCAGAAAGTTTTTCTATTAACTAATCTAAGTAGCAAAAAAGAATAGATAAAAAAGAAAATAATTAAATAAAAAAATTGAAATTTTCAAAATTATTAATAAATTTTCTAGAAAACTAATGAATTTTTCAGATTTTTTTAAGAAAATTTAAAAAATATTAGATATTTGAATATTTTTAATATTGGTAAAAAATAAAATTTTCAGAACAACTTAGTAAATTTTCTAAAATTAACTAATAGAATTTTAGAAAAAAATTTGAATAGAAGTTTAAAAAAAAATATAAATAACTTGATAAGTTTTGATTTATTAAAGATAAAATTTATATTAAAATAATTGTCTCAATAAGCTAAATATTTTTGTTTAATAAAAAAGTAAGTTAGTTTAATAAAATTTAATAGAAATTGAGAAAATATATTTTTTAAAAAATATTAATTTGTATATATTATAATAATTAAATTTTAGTAAAATTAATATAATTAGAAATAAGAAGTTTAGTATATTTAGTTTATTTAAAAATAAAAAAGTATAATTAAGGATAAAGTATACAATTTTTAAATTATATATAAAACTTATAGTAAATTTTTATTTAATTAAAAATAAAAATATTTTCTTAAATAAACAGCTTTTAAATATTAATTAAAAATTTTAGAATATGATTTTTTGATTCTAATGATAATAAATTTATTAAAATTGGTTAAATATTGATTAGGATATATATGTTTAAAAATTAGGTATTATAAATTGTTTATATAAATCATATAAATATTATATAATTTGGACCAATCATAATTAACAATTTTGTATAACTATGAAAAATTTAAAAGCATTACAGAAAACTTTGCAATATATACAAGTATATTTTTTTAAAATATTTTATTCATTAAAAATTTTACTATTATAAAGAATATATCTTATTTTATATTATATAAAAATTTGATAAAAATTAATTACAACAGTAAAAAGTTTTTTATTTAGGTGAGTTTTTAACCACTCTAGTAGGTTTAGGTCACAAATAAATTAGATTTATTTAATTATTTAAGCTTTTATTTTTGCATATAATTTTCTTTTTTATTTGTATTAATACAAATAGTAGAAATATATGTATTGCATATATATTACTATTTTATAAATTACTTAATAAAGATACAAGCAAGACTTCACCTTAAAAAAAAAAAAAAAAAAAAAAAAAAAATTAAATATTATTTATTAAGACCAATATTCAAAAACTACAGTCTTTTTTACAAAGTTTAAAAAAAAGATATAAAAAATGGCTAGAATGTTATCAATCAGCTGCTTAAGAAAAATTAACTAATTTAATTAATATTTTATTAACAGTTTTGCAGAATTCTTAAATTGTTTATATTAGAAAAAAACCTGCTGATACTTTTTATTATTAAAAAATAATTTAATCAAAAAAGACTCTTCTGGATTTGAGTTGGTAAAATGCAAAATAAAATAATATATTTATTGCAAACATTTAAACATAATGTTAGTATTTGCTCAAATAAAAACTAAATTAGTATAAAATATAATATATAAAAAGAATAAGTAATTTTGTATATATATATACATATTAATAATTATGTAATATAATATAAATACATAATTTTGCAATTTATATTTATATAAAGTTATAATATTTTCAAAATTACTATACTTATAATATTTATAAAATTGTCTTCAATTTTATCTTAACAATTTTTTCTAATGATTACCTGAACCAAATTGGCACTGAAAGTAAATTGAAGACTTTGGCTCCAAAATGGATAATATTCTTAGTTTTATACTAAGTAAACTTGCTGTTAACAAAGCTCAAGTATATGAAACACTGAGAAGCAGATAAAACTTGAGTAGTTCTTGCTTTGAGTTAAGTTTTTTGTTTGGTGAACTCTCTCACATATTTGGTATCCAAACTGGAAGAATATTTTAGAAGTAAGTAGAGACAAAATCAGTTCTCTAGTTAAGAATATTAGAAGCAGAAAAAAAAGAAGAACAACTAGGAAAACTCTCTTTAACTTAGACCTTTGCAATAATAATATACATCCTCTTTGTTTCTTATTTGTTTTTTTTTTGAAAAGTGTGAATTTGACTTAATATTATGCATCATATTCTTTTGCAATTATATACTTGTTTGGATATAACAAATAAGAAACACAACAAACATGTGTGTTAGCCAATCATATAAAGCAAATTGAAAAAGGATTTAAATTGAAAAAACCTAAATTATATTAAAATATATATATATTCTAAAGCTATGTGTATAATATTTTTTAAAAAAATAGTTACAAGAATTTATGAAGAATTGGACTGTTTAAGTATACTCCAAACTTTGGCACAGTACCTCATCTACTTAAAGAATTCTTCTATATAAAAAGTGTCTAGCTCAAACTCTGTCCTACAAGTGAATACAATTTTCATTCTAATTAAGAATACCTAGTTTCTAAAGAATAACCATAGTCTATAAAATAATGAAAACATTGTAGTGAGCAGCAATTATAGAATAGAGTATTCTTCTTATAGATTAGTTTTATTTTTTTTTGTTAGTTTTATTTTTCTCTCTATTTTCATTCCTCTTTTTCTTAATTTTAAAATTATTATTATTATTTTTTTTTAGTTTTCTTTTCTCTACAAGAAAATGTCTTCAGATTGGCAATATCTTATTGTGAAACAGAGTCAGACAAATTATAATTTCTAGTTCTAACTAGATTAGTATGACAGATTACATTTAGGTACCATTTAGATAGCTAGATAATGATAAACTTATAAGTTAAATAATATTTTATATTACATATATAGCTACAAATAGTTTAATAAAGTACTACTATGACTGCTTAAAGAAAAAAAATATTTCTATCTTAAACTACTATATTTATAAAAAGTTTATATAATATTATTACAGATTAAACAAATAAATAAAAGATGAATAATAGGTAAATAACAAAAAAAAACTGCTATTATTCTACCTTATATCTGCCAAATAATAACAGTATAACAGTAGCATAATAGCAAAATAACAGTAAAATAATAGAAAATTTGTTAATATAAATAATATAATAGTAACATTATAGCAAAATAATAAAACAGTTTTATTATTTTACTTTTAGTTACAAAGACTAAAAGTAAAATAATAGAACTGTTCTATTATTTTGCTATTATATTACTATTATGTTACTCATATTGACAAACCTTCTGTTATTTTACTATTATTCTGCTGTTATACTGCTGTTATGCTGCCATTATTTAGCAGATATAGGGTAGAATAATGGCAGTTTTTTTTTCTGTTATTTACCTATTATTTACCCTTTATTCATTTATTTGACCTGTGTACATTATTTATAATTGTTACTATATAATAAAAATTTTTAAAATATTTAAAAAATAATTTTTTTATATCAGAATAAATTTTATTAATTGTAGTTTTTAAAAAATATTTTTTCAGATTTTTTAAAAATATTTATATTAAAGCTGTTCTAAGAAGCATTGAAGAAGTTTATTTTGATTAGCTAAAATTAGAATAAATATGATTGGCAATGATCTTTTTTTTTATACAGTCAATTGTAATTTTTAAAGTACTTTTATAAGTAAAAATCATTATAACAAATAAAAAAAATTTTTATTATATGTAAAATACAACAACTAATATAATATTCTATATTTTAGCTGCAAAGCTACTGTTTTTTGACTTGAGAGATACAATAAAATACAAAAGATTAAAAAGTAAATAAAAAACAAAAGTTTTATCAGTCTTAACAATATCAGAAAGGTCAGGACATATGGTTAATTGAATTTCTACTTATGCATATACTAATTAGCTTTTTTTTTATTACTCTTAATAAAACATAAAAAAAAGTAAAATACAGTAACAAAAAATAAGCTAATAGGTAAATAAAGATTATAATATACAACTTTATTAGCAAATTCTTGAAAAAAATCTTCAGTAAAATAGGTTATAAAGATTTATCATTTTGAGTAAATCAATATGATTAGTATTTTTATTTTGTGTAGTTCTAATATAATAACAAATTTGGTTTTTTTTTTTTATAACTCTCTTTGAAGACACTTAGTGGTGTACTATGAATCTGTTTTTACAATTAAACATTTATAAATATATTAAAATAGTATATAAATAAGTAAGTACATATTTTTATATGATTATTTTACTGTCTTGCTTGTTAATTACTTAATATTATTTTTTAATACTATACTATGATATTATTCATCAGATTTTTTAATAGTAAATGAATGCTTTATATTATTTTTTATGTTTTTGATTCTAATCCTATTTTTATAAATTATGATGCAGTAAAACTGCACACTTTGAAACCATAAAAAAAATTTGCATATGCATTCATAGAGAGCAAAATATGAGTTTAAATTAGAAATACAGATGAATTTTCTCAATGTTGCCATAACTTTGCTATAATGTGCTTTATAATTATTTAATAATGTTATAACATTATTAAGATAATTCATCTGCATATAGTATATTATAGACTAATATAAATTTTTTTACATTTATAGTTATTAGGATAGCAATACTAAATCCTAATAGTTCATAAATCTGACAAAGACAAATTCTGACAGATTATTATCACAAAATTACAATTTTTGAATCTGCACTCGAGTTTGCATGATCCACAAATTAGAGCTTAAGAATTAGATATAATATAACTCATAAATTTAAGGCAACTAATAAAAATTGATCAGTCAAATTTGATAAGTTTTTAAAGTCAGTGTTATTAGAATTGGGTTTTTGACATTATAGTAATTTAATGATATCAAATTCAAAAACTTATCAAATTCAGCTAACAAATTTTTATTAGTTGTTCTAAAATTTATAAGAACAACTGTAATGCTCTAACAAAAAGGTTTTCTTGAATAATTTTACTATATTTTTATCTAATCTCCAATTTATTCTAAATGCTAATCCTAATATTTTTTGAATTTTAGAAAATTTTCTGTATTACAATAATTGATAAAACTGGATACAGATTAGAGTTATAGCTGTTCTTATAAATTCAAGAACAACTGATAAAAATTTGATCATTTGAATTCGATAAGTTTTTGAATTCAGTATTATTAAATTACTGTAATGCTGAAAATCCAATTCTGATAACACCAAATTCAAAAACTTATTGAATTTAGTAGATCAAATTTTTATCAGTTGTTTCAAAATTTATAAAAACAGTTGTAATACTTAGATTAAATCTAATCAATTATATTTGGATTTAATCATTAAATTCAGATTTAATTATTAGATCTGAATTTAATTATTAGATTCAGATTTAACAATAATATCTAGTATTGTTATAATATATCTAAAATGCATTTGTAAGTAAACAGAAGCAATGTGTCTGCATATTTAAATTCAGATTTTATATTTGAATTTATAGCTGTTCTCATAAATTCTAGAACAACTGATAAAAATTTGATTTGCTGAATTTAATAAGTTTTTAAATTTAGTATTATCGGAATTGGATTTTTGGCATTATAGTAATTCAATAATACTAAATTCAAAAACTTATTGAATTCAGCTGATCAAATTTTATCAGTTGCCTCAGAATTTATAAGAACAGTTATAATAACTAAATCTGAATTTAATAATTAAATCTGAATCCAATAATTAAATCCAAATTTAAGTATTAACTTTAATATAAAGTTAAAAATTAGTTAAAATTTTGATAGAATTTTAATATACATTATAAATTGTTAAAATTAATTTTTATTAAAATTATAAATCTTAGAATTTAGTTTATATATAAATTAATAAATTTAATAAATAATTATAAGTATAAATAACAACAATTATAATCAACTCTTTCTACTGATCTCTAATTCCAAAAGCAGAATAGAAACAAAATACAAAATATGACTGAAACAGAATAGAAAACAGTCTTTGGGCCCTTAAGAAAAAGGAGTTTATGTTCAAAAATATATAAACAATAGTAGAAGTACAACAACAGAAAAAGTATCTCTAATAGACTAAACTTGCTTTAAGAAAAATTTTCTTTTTTTTTTTAGTAGAAAATTCAAAAGTTTGAAAAATTATAATTGGCTCTAAAAAACAGGAAAAGAACATGTGACTGACCAAACAATAACAACAAACAACAATGTTACATTCCTAATTAGAAAATAGATAGATAGCTAGTAGTTAATAGTAATACAACACAGGTTGTACATAAACAACTCAAAGAGGAAAGCATACAAGATAGAAACACAACAAACAAACCAAATAGATTGGGCTATCAATACAAATATTATGTACTACATTAAGGAGGCAGATGATAAAAATTGAAAATACTTAAATTCTGAATTGTTAAACCAAATTCTAACAATGCCTATGAAAGAACCAAGCAATGTAGAATATATAGCAAAGGACTTAGCAATAAACAACCCAAACCACATTACATTAAGTGATGTACTACTCTATAGACAAATTCTTAAGGCCTTGAGTCTAGCAGAATTAAGCTGGCTTAAAGAAGATATAATAAAAGAATAGGCACAAAGACTTAGACTGATGAATCAAAACCCAAAATTAGTTGAATATATTACATGTATAAGCAAAGAAGAAATACTTAAAGAAGAAAGAAAAATAGAAGAAATAGAGAAACTAAACAGCATGGAAAAGATGCAAACTTTAATAACAAAGAAAAAATATCAAGATGTAGCAAGAGAAAAAATACTACAAGGAAAACCTATTTAAATAATAAATGAAATCATTGACCAAATGAAGGAGCTTAACATTAGTATACAACAAGATATACAACAAAAAAGCCCTTAACAAGCACAAACCAAACTTCTACAGTCAAATCAAATAAAGCAGAAGAAACAAAAGAAAAAAAGATAAAGAAAGACATAGAAGCTTCAAGAGATAGCATCATCCAAGATGTTAGGAAAAATATAGAAGACATCAACAAAAAGATAACAGAATTAAAAAAAAAAAACATGACCTATGAAGATGCAATCTTTACAGGCACAATTGAATACAACCAATAGTTATTAGAAAATAGAGTATGCAATAAGGATATGTTCTTCAAAGCAAACATGTCAGCATACATTTTACTAGAAGAAACAAGTGATAAAAGAATAAAATACATGCAATGGATTCTAGGCAAAAACTATTACATTAAGACAATCAAAGAAGTTTTTAAGAATGAAAACAACTGGATAGAAGTAGACTTTGATTGTGAACACAGTCGAGATGCAGCAATGAACAGAATTCAAGAAAAAGAGGATAAATGGCTCAAGCTCATTACAGAAAAAAAGAGAAACAAAGAATCAAAACTCGAACAACAGGTCAAAAACAATGACAAGAAAGAGAAAAAAAGATATAAAAGCCAACCTAGAAGAGAAGAATATAAAAAGAAAGAAGACTTGTTTACAATAAAAAATGAAACAAATTTATATAACTGTTTTACAATATGGGACCTATCTGTGAATATCAATGCAAAGGAAATTAGGCATATGTGCAAAAGCTTCAAAAAGATACAAATAAGACACATTAAAAGATCTAAACACAAGGCATTAGCAGTAGTTCAAGCAGATCAACTTACTGATAAGAACATTCCATGAACTTTGCCAATTGGTGTTCACAAGTTGACAAGAATAACCAAAGATGAAGAAGATTACATACAACATGACTTCCAAAACATATTCACAACAAGACTAACAGGGCTTCTAGGCAATGCTTCAGAAGTATTGCTACTACACTGCTTAAAAAATAAGGAAGCAAAATTAGTTTACATACCACCTAACAGAAATGAAAACAAAGAAGAGCAGCAACAATTACCTTTGCATCAAAAAAAGAAATAGAGATGGCACAATCCAAATCAATAAGATTTAATAACCATCTTCTATATTAGAAAGACTTTTAAGAAAAGTGAGATTGGAAAAAAGAAAGTAGTAACAGTCAAAGACACTTAAATACAAAAGAGACATTTACTAACATAAATAAAAAAGAGCAGAAGCCTGACAAAAAAGAAACAACCAAAAGAAAAAATGATAAAAGCAAAGGTGGCAGCCAAATAAAACAAACAGAAGAAGACAACTTTAATTCACAAATACAAGACTTGCTTTAAAGAATCCTAGAAAGATTAGACAAGCTCGAAGTTTAGCAAGACAAAGCAATAGGGAAAATACAACTAGGAACAAAAGACAGTTTAGCTGATCACTCCTAAGGGCACCTTAGTTGAACTAATAAAAATAAATGAGGAAATTGAAGGTTTTCTACAAAGAGAAAGAGAAATATATAAGAAAAGTACAACAACTTCTTACCAAAAAGAAAAAGAAACTAGAAAAGGAAAAGAAAAAGTAGAAAACATAAGAACAAAATAAGATCAATTAAGAGTGAAATAGAAACAAGGAAAGAAAAAGATTAAAATAGCATTTCATAATATTAACAGTCTAAAAACTAAAAGGTAAAAGCTTAAAAATCTGCTTGGCTAAGCAAAAAAGAAGAAAATTGCAATATTAGGAGTTATAGAAACAAACATTACTGAAAGAGAAGGAAAATTTTTGATGCATGCATCAAACAAAAACTATATAGGGTACTGGACAAATGCAGCAGATGATAAGAAAAAAGGATCAGATATGGGAATTCTAATATAAAAACAATGAGAAAAACATGTGGGTGCAGTTAGGAGAATAAGTGAATATATAATAGAAATCACTTTATACTTCAAGCAACTGAAGTTAATAGTGATAGAAGTCTATATATTACCAAACAACAAAACGATAGAGAAAAACATCTAACAAAAGATTGTAGAGATGGTTATTAAATAGAAAAGACAAATACAATTCATGATTATAGGTGACTTCAATCATACAGCAAACAATAAATTAGACAGACAACATCCACAGTCAGCAAACTTTAAAAAACTGCCAATCTTTAATTGGATAAGAAAACAAGACTTTATAGATATATATAGAAATATGCATCCAACAAGCCAAGAGTACACATGGTTAAACAAAGAAGCTGCAACAAGAATTGACTATATTTAGGTATCAGAAGAATTGGCATCAGGTTTGCAAAGGACAAATATAAAGAAAACAGAAGAAATTATAAAAAATGATCATAAAATCATAATTGCAGAAATATAAGTTAAATATATAATAGAAAGAAACAGTAATGCAGAAGTTAAAAAAAAGAACAATCAAGAACACTATATCTATATAATTAGGCAAAATCAGATAATTGTGAAAACTATATGCAGAAGATGCAAAAGCGATTAGAAATAAAAGAAAGTCTAAAAAACATCCAAACAGATGTGCAAGATATAGAGAAACATATAGACAAAATAAATAGTATATGAAATACCATAGAAGAAGCAATTATCACAACAGCCAATAAGCATATACCCAAAAAAAAAATATATAACACAATGACAAATAGAAGAACCAGTTAGAAAACACAATAACAAGAAAAAGATATTGTAAAGCTACAAAGATTAATCAAATATGCAAAAATAAAAAAAGACCAAGAAGTAACAGAAGAAGAAAGAAGCAGAACAAATGAACAATTAAAAGTACTAGGCAACAAGATAGATGCAAAACTGCCAAAATTACAGAAGCATTAGTTACATATCTGAATAGAAGCTATAAAAGGATGCAAAAGCTTCTATAGGAAAAAAAGAAGAAAGACTAAAAACAAGTGCAAAGGAGACAAATAGAAGAGAATATAGATAAAAGATGTGAAATGATTAAAACAGACTAAGGAAAAATGCTTGCCAGTCTTTTAAATAAACTGTATAAAAAAATAATACTTAATAGGCTTATTAAGCAAGAAGAAGAAGAGGCATATCTAATAACAAAACCAGAAGAGATAAAAACAAATATAGCAAAACATTATAAAATGCAGTTTAGGAAAAGAAACACCAAGTTAGAAGCAATAACAGAAAAGTGAAAAAAAATATATGAATCAAGAAAAAGCATCAAAGAGGAATAGTATATAGAAGTCAAAAAGAAAATTAAACAAAAAGAATAGGAAGAAATACTGAGAGAGTTAAAGACAAAAACAGCTTCAGAGATCTCAGGTATAAGCTATATATTGATTAAGAAAGCAAGAGCAAAAACACAAAAAGTTTTTAGAAGCTTTGCAGATTTATGTTTAGAAGTAGGAAAAATTCCAATAAAGTAGAAGATAGCATAATTTACTTGATACCAAAAGATGTAGAGTGGGGATATAGCTTAAACAACATCTGCCCAATAGCACTAATTGAAACATTCAGAAAAATTGTAACAAAGATGATGACAAAAAGCCTTGCCAAAGTATTTATAGAAAGAAAAATACTTAGAGGACCAAATTTTGCAGGCCTTTCAGGAAACTCAACAGAGTAACCAGTACAGATTTTAAACATGATAATGGAGGAAGCAAAAGAAAAAAATAAAGAAATATGGATACTGCTATAGAACATAAAAAAGGCATTCGATTCAGTCCTTCTTGAAAGCCTTGAACTAGCATTGCAAAGAGTCAAAATACTCAAGAAAACAATCAAATATATACTGAATCTTTTTCACAAAAGACAATTAAGAATAATTACAGCCTATGGCCTGACAGAAGAATTAACAGCAGGAGATGGAATAGACCAAGGTGAAGTAATTTTATCATTAATATGGCATCTCTTCTATAATTCATTATTAGAGAGAATTCAAGAAGAAGAAAGTTTAGAATATACAGTTGAGCAATAGTTGCAAAAAGGTATGCAATGCAACAATATTACAAAACATCATTAAGCTGCAATTGCATATGCAGATGATACAATATAGATCACAAGCAGTAAAAAGCAATTATTAGAATTCTTAGAAATAGCAGAAGAGTTTTTGAAATAAATGATATAAAGATAAATGGATTAAAGTCAAAATTAATAATAATAAATATAAAAGTCTGAAAAGAAGAAAGAGCAGTAATATATAGAAAAAGCAAGATAATAGAAGAACCAAGACAAAAAATAGTCCATTCATTGGGAATATGATTAAACAACAAAATGTAAAAGACATAAATAAAGAAGAAGGCAAAATGAATAGTAAACCAAACTATAAGAGATCTAAAGTACAAAAAAATGACAATAAGTTAGATCACATATATAAACAATATGGTAATAATACCCAAACTAAGCTATATGTTGCAGCTAACAAAGATGTCAGACAGAAGCCTAAATAAAATATATCAGCCAATAATAAGTCTAGCAAAACAAAAAAGCAGTCTGCAAAGAACAGTAGAAAACTGTATAATAGAATACAAAGATCTTGGCAGCTGTAAGACATTGTGACAAGAGATAACTATGAAACAAGTAAATGGCCTTCTGGTAAGATTGAACAGACAAGACAGCCTTGGATAGCTAATGAGGCTAAGAATAACACAAGGCTGTCAAAGAGCAAGTTTAACAAAAGACATATAGAAGACAGAAAAACAGACAGAAATTAAAACATACTTAAAGAACAATTTAGCATGCCTTACAATACTCAAAGCAAGAAAATTAAAAATAAATTTAAAACAGAAAGTGAACTATGGAGAATGATTGGGCATGGTACTAAAATACAAGAATTAGTAGACATACAATTGTGAAAAAAAGGAGCAGTTAGAGTAAATGAATCTGGTCTAATATATCTAAACCAACTACTCAATACAAAGAGAGAAAAACTAATTACATGGCAGCAACTAAAAAGCTATCAAGGCCAATCAAGTAAAGGAAAAAAAGCAGAATAGTTCAAAGCAATTAAATCAAAAATGCTTAATAGCTCAGAGAGTAGAGTAGTGCAAAGATACTATAGAATGGGTAAACAAAATACTTAGACAATGCAAGTCAAATAGAATATATATCAAAAGATAGAAGAAGAAAAAAGTAAATAGTATATGGCACACAGAACTACAGACAGCTCGGAAAGGTAGTAAAAAAAAAAAAAAAAAGGCACTAATTAAATACTGACAAATAAAGTGCAAAAAAAATGAAGTAGCAACTGAAATCAACAAATGTAAAGAGTGTATAAGTAAAGAAGAACAAATAGAAAACAGTTGTCAGCAATGG
>CAJVQA010008246.1:0-13112 GCA_910591915.1 Cetraspora pellucida | reverse complement strand
CCAAATTGGATTTGTTTGTATGTCTGTCAATATACGTGTCTGTTTGTTTATCTATTCACATGTTGCTGTGATCTACAGATCGACATTTCCAAGTTACAGAGAATTTCCCAAATTTCATTTTTCCAAATGTCGACCAAGATATTTCCTTCTCTATCTTTCCTAAAAGCTTTCTAATTTTCTACTTTTATCTCTTGTTATATATTTTTCTACAAGCTCTATCTTTTTTCTTAAGCCTGTAAGGTTGGTTTTGATAGCCATTTTTTAGCAAACTTCTAAAGTATTTTTCTACAGTTTTGTGTATGAGTGATCAGCAGGGAGAGTCAAATCTATTTTAATAATTTTATTATCATTAGAATTAGAAAGACCTACTTTATAATTTTTATTTAATAATTAAACTTAGATTACTTAATATAATTTTTCATAAAATTAAATATAAAACAAATTTACTATTAGATTTATATATAATTTTAAAATATTGCCTCCTATAATTAAACTTATAAATATTATATTAAATAACAAAAGCAGTATTTTCTCTATCTATAAGATGCATGGCAACTTGCCAATATTCACTTGCAAAATTAAGTATAGAGAACTACTTGAATAATTTTAGAGTATTAAGCATTTTATCAATATGAAGTAAAAAATAAAAATCTATTTTAATAATATTATTAAATTTATAATAGTCAATACAAAATTGTAATTTGCTGTTTTTTTTTAAACTAATACAACTAAAGAGATTTAAAGACTAGAAAAGAATCATATAAGTCTACTATTAAGCATTTATTAACTTTTTTCTTTAATAAATATCTGTTCTGTTAACAAAAAAGAGTAAGATTAAGATTAAATAAAAGGTTCTTCTTTAGTATAAATTTGATAACTTACAAAATTAGTTTATCTTAATTCTGTAGTATCTTGTGCAAAAAGATTTGCAAACTCTATTAGCAGCTGACTAAATTGTTTGCCTTGTTTAATATTTAAAGATTTAATATTTAATTAGATAGTTTTGAACTAGCACTATATTTTTTATAAAAGATTATAATATTTATTGTAAAAACTTAATGCATATTGTTTAGTTTAACAGATAGTTTTTTATTCTGCCTATAATGTTTTAAAATTTTGACTTTTCTCATTCTTAAGCAAAAAAATATAGCATTGTTAAATAGTTTAAGCATTCTGTTGAAATATTTATAAAAAAATCTAAGTAAATTTTTCTATCTTTTGTTGAAGCTATAAAATAAGTTGGTTCTGAATTTTAACTTGTTGTTATAACTGTATAACTTGTAGTTGCAAAGAGTTAGGTTCTAGTAAAGTTGTATTGATAGAGTTTGACAAAAGATCTACTGGTTCTGATATAAAAGATTTATAGATAGAGACTGGAAAAAAGGCACAGTTCTGGCAATATTCTTAATAATATCTAATTTATCTTGGTGCTTAAAATATAAATATTTTTTGCAGAGATTAACAGAAGCACTAAACTGTTAATAAAAGTTAGTAATAGAAATTAATAATCAAATTCTAAATGGCTAATATTAAAAAACTTAGGCAAAGTTTATTGAAAGAGTTGCTTTTCTTTATTATCAAGAACAGCTTGTTTAGTTTGTAAGATAAAGTCTATTTCTTTATATATCCAAAGTTAATTAATTTGGTCATTTACTTGGAGTTTTAAAGCTTTAGTAATAGTAAGATTTGTTTCTTGCAAATAGATTTTAACAAAATAAAAAATATAAGTTTGGTTCATTTTATACTAATATTTAGCATTTTTGATTGACTTAATATAGTGTCTGATTTGGATTTACAAGTTATAATTAAAGTTGTAAAGAATATTTGTATTAGCTTTGTAAACATATAAATGTTCAAGTTTACAAAATCATAATTTTTTTAGTAATATTTTCTAAATTATATATTTTGTTTCTAAGTTTATATGTTTGCATAATTTGCATTTTACCAAGATTTTATATCTATCATTTTGAGTATAATAGTACTGGCTTTGGGGGTTATTATGGTTAAGACTTTGGTAAAACTTAGTATAGTAACCTTTACAAACAAAAACTTTGTCTAATTTTTGTAGGATTTCTAGTCTCTAAGGATTTTTGTAATGGCAGCAATAATAGGTATGATGATTGCTATAAAAGTATTATTGTTAAACTTTAACTTTATTAGAATTGTATTTACATTAGTAGGTTTGATTTTGGCACTTAAGAGAAGCTAAAAAGCAATTAACAGTAATATATTCTATGAAGTTACATTTATAGCAAATATTTTTAAAGCATTGTTAATAAAGATCTTCAAGGCTCTAATAGTTTTTGCAAGTTTCTCTTTAAGATACTTATAATTGGCAGCAAACAGAAATATAGCCTTTGTAATAACATCAGTTACAAATATTTTAAGAACAGTTAGCAAATAGATAATCAAAGAATTTACAATTGCTACAAACATGAGATGAGGCAGTTTGAGTATATTATTGAGATTGATAAATAGTCTATTTTTTATTGTTTGTTTCTAAGTTAAGTTGAACAGTATATACTTTATATAAAATAAGAATTCTTACTTATAGAGATTAAGCTTCTTTGGGTCTGTTATTGTTGATTGGACAGGTAAAATATAATCACTTTTATAAATCATTAGTACTAAAATCTTTTTGTTATTCTACTTAAATGAATAATAGTTATTCTTTTAGTTATAACTAGCACTAACTTTTTTGAACCAGTAATTACTAAGAATAAGTGAGTAAAAAGTAGTAGAAACAACTTTAACAATAATAGAAATAGTCATTCTTTTAATTTTAACAGAGAGGTTCATAATAATTTTAAGAAAGCATATAGATGTATCAGTAGCTGTAACTATTAAACTAATAAAGGCTTGTTTAATTTTAAGTTCTAGTTCCTTAACAGTCTAATGAACAATTATGCTAATAGTAGCACTACTGTCTATAATAGCTTGGTAGAGTCTGTTTCTGAGTTAAATATTATATTTTACAAGAATAGTATAGATAGGTAATTACTAAGTTGGTATTTTTAGCTTCTTTATACAGATATACAAACATAGTTATACAAATAGAAGAGTTGTTAAAGAATTGTTTTTATTTTTTTAATGTAGTAATAATAGAAATAGAAAAAAAATCTTTATAACCAAAGTAATTAAAATTTCTATAATAAGATAAAAATAAAAAAACTAGTTTTTCTTTTATTACTATTATATGAATTTAAATATTTGCTTTATTTTTTAGAGCTTTCTTTTTCTCTAAAAGGGTTTTGATAATAGAATCTATTATGATTTCAAGAATATGATCTTTGGTTGTATTTGTTATTACTTCTATGATTATCTTTTTGGTTGGATTGTTGTTTAGCTTATTTGGTTCTAGATTTGATAATAAAATGTTTTGTTCATCTATAATAATGGTAGCAGTAAGAATTTTTGCTTGAAGTCTATTAATCTTAAGTGTAACTACATAGTTAGCAAATTGAGATAGTTATTATTGCTGAACTAAGTTGATACTGAGTTTGGCAATCTGGTCTGTTAGCTGTTTGATAGCTTGTCTATTTTGTAATAATGTTAGAAACTATTATATATTTAGTTTTTTATTGCTTTGCAGTGCTAATAGCAGTATTTAGATTAGCAGATTTACTAGCTTGTATAATGATAGGAAATTTAAAGCATAATACTTAAATAAATAGTTGTTTAGTGAAGTAAACTAGAAATACATTACTAGAATCAGCTTGTCTCTTTAATTGTCTAAAGCAATTAACATATGCATTGACTGTATTTAGATCTTGTTTAATATTAAAAAGCATTTTTGCCAAATAGTTTTTTTGTTTAAATATATAAAAGTAAGTTCTAAAAAGATGTTTAAAGCTTTTGTTTTGGTTAACATGATCATCAAAGGCATTTGGAAGTGGTTAAAACTTTGCTACCAATTTATGCAATTTTTTTTAAATATACAAAAGCAAGTTTTGATTTTTAAGCAGCATTTCATTTGTTAGCAGTAGTAGCCTTTTCAAAAATCTTTGAGGGTCTTAAGTTCTATCATTATAAAAAAAGTTAGCTTTTATAAAAATTTTTTACTTCTAGTCAAAGCAATAGTAAGGTCAGTTATAGCTTGTGCAATATCTTATAAAACTTGTTATGTTATATTATCAGATAAATTAGAAAGCTAATTAAGAATAAATAGAAGTAAAGAAAGAAGTTAAAATTAAGAAAGAATAAGTTGAGATAGATCAAGAATATATTAAAATAAAGAAAGAATAAGTTAAGGTAAAAGTAAAAGAAAAAAATTTTCTTTAAGAAACTGTTATTGAAGTAAATCAAGAAAAGTATAATGTGTGCTAGAAGTTTCTGTAAGGTCTACAGAAGCAGTAATATATTTTTCTGTTTCTAAATTTTTAGTAATTAATTAAAAAGTTCATAGAGGCCAAGTAGAAGTATAATAACTTTCAAAAAGTTCAGTAAATATAACTAATTTACTATAAAAACTAAACTATCTTCTGAGTTGTGTAGAAAAAGAATATTATTTGAAAGAATAATATTATTATTAGTAGTAGATGGTAAAATAAAACTTTCTAAATTTTCAAAATGATGACTATATTCTTCTAGTTCTTTGAAACTAAAACTTTAAGAAATGTCAAGATAAAGGTTAAAGACATTTTAGTATTTAAAAATAAAGTAGTAAGTTAAAAAAAATTAATATATTATCTAACTAGAGCTAAAGCAATTATTCTAGAATTACCAATGTCTTGTTGGTATCAATAACTAAAAATAATATCTCTAATACAAAAATAAAATATAATTTGTCTAGATATAGGGTAATAAGAATTGTAAAATTGTTCTAAATTTGAAAGAAGTAATATTGAGCTAAAAAGGTAGTTCTGTACTAAGTTTAAAATTGACTAAAAAGTAAGTAAATGCTAGTATGTTAAGGAAAATAATACTAAAAACAAAATAAATTTGAATACTATGCTTGAAGTACATCTTTACAAAATAAGATCCTGTTAGATATGCTTGTTGATAACTTTAAATATTCTTATTATAAAGTTTAGCATTGATGTAAATTATAAAAGAAGAGGAATTTAATTAATCTAATATATATCTGAAACTCTGCTAGAATAACTAATATTTGTCTAAATCTCTTGTTAAGATAACTAATATTTATTTAGATTTCTTGTTAAGATAACTAATACTTGTCTAGATCTTTTGTTAGAATAACTAATACTCATCTGAGTTTTCTGCTAAAATAACTAATACTTATCTGAGAATTTTGTCAAGATAACTTTTTAATATATTTGAGAATGTTTTATTTAAAATAAAAACCTGCATTAAATTCTGTAGTCTGCAAAAATTTGTAAACTAGACCAAATCTGAAGCAAAATTTTATAATTATAAGCCAGACCAGGCTAAAAAATTTGCAAAATTTTATAATTGCAGACTAGATTAAGCCAGATCAAGCTAGCTTTAAAAAAAAATATAATATATATAGACTAAGCTAGGTTAGCAAAAAAATTTTATTCCTAAATATAAGCTAAGCCAAGTCTTAATAAGCAATTTGCAGGCTCCTAGTCAAAGATAACTTATTTTTTCTTTAAATTTTAATATTTTTACTAAAAGACACCAAATGTTACAAGTAAAAGCCTTCTTAATTTTTATATAATAACAATAACATAGTATAAAGAATCTCTTACAAATATATATAGTATTTAAAAAGAAAGTATAACTTCTGTTAGGCATTATTAAAAAACTATACTCTTCTCTGAAACAGTTCTAAAAAGGTAATGCAATATTAATAATTTTATATTATTTACTAAAAATAAGATAAACCCTGCCTATAGAAATTATTCTAAAGAAGAAATATTAATATAGTTTATAGTTAAAAGCTGTTTATTAAAGTAATTACAAAAAGGGTTATCCTTAGATTTCTGTTTCTAAAAAATCTTAAGATATGTTTACAATATTTAAAGAAAAAGTAATGCCTGTTGCTTAATCAAACTTGAAAAATTTAGCAAGATTTATATATCTGTAAGCTAAGTAACTAAGCAACCAAATAACTAAGTAACTAAGTAATTAAGTAACTAAGCATTAAGTAACTAAGCAACTAAGTAACTAAACAACTAAGTGATTACTAAGTGACTAAAAGGTTCTAGCAACTAGTGACTAATAATTACTAAATAACTAATTACTAAGTAACTAAGCAACTAAATAGCTAAACAATTAAGTGACTAAGTGATTAAGCAATTATTAAGTGACCAGAAAGTTCTAATAACTACTAATAATAATAATACAATAATAAGAATAATCAATGCTAAATAATAATAAAATAATAATAATAAATAATAATAATAATAATAAAATAATAATTATTTATTCTATAATAGTATAATCAAATAAAAGTAGAAAATTGAAAAAATTATGCACAAGAGTTGCAAAAATAAACTTGAAATAAAAAAGTTTTAAAAGACATTTAAAAGAAAAAAACAAAAAAAAAAAGACAAACAAATAAAATAAATAATATATGAATATAATAAAAGAAACAATTATTATTAGCAAATAAACATATATTGGAAAAAAAAATATAACAACAACAAACAGAAAAAGTAGTTAAAATGAACAATACTAAAAAAAAGATATTGTAAACTACAAAATAAATTAAATATACAAAGACAAAAAAAAATTAAAAAGTAGCAGAAGAAGAAATAAGACAAATAAATAAATAAAAGCATTAAACAAGAAAATAGATGCAAAGTTACTAAAGAATACAATAGTTAAATGCCTAAATAGAAAATATTAAAAACTAACAAAAACTATTACAAGAAAAAAAGAAAAAAAAGTAAAAACAAGTATAAAGAAGACAAATAGAAGAGAATATAGATAAAAGATACAAGATAATTAAGACAAACCAAAAAAAATAATAGCTAGTCTTTTAAATAAACTTTACAAAAAAATAGTACTCAATAGTTTTGTTAAACAGTAGAAAAAAAAACATATTTAGTAACAAAACCAGAAGAAATTAAAGTAAGAATAGCAAAAGATTACAAAAAACAATTTAAGAAAAGAAGTACTAAATAAAAAAAAATGTCAGAAAAATAAAAAAATATATATAAGCTATGAGAAAGCATTAAAAAAAATAATATATAGAAGTCAAAGAAAAAATTAAAGAAAAGAAATAAAAAAAATACTAAAAGATTTAAAAATAAAAATAACTCATAGTATATTAGATATAAGTTATATACTATTTAAATAAGCAAATAAAAAATACAAGAAATATATAAAAGATTTGCAGATCTATATTTAAAAGCAAACAAGATATCAACAAAGTGAAAAATAGTACAAGTTTACCTAATATCAAAAAATATAGAATAGAGATATAGTTTAAATAATATCTGATCATTAGCACTAATTAAAGCATTTAAAAAGATTGTTACAAAAGTAGTAACAAAAAACTTTATTAAAGTATTTATAAAAAAAATATATTTAGAAAACTAAACTATGCAAGTTTTTCAAGAAACTCAAGAGAACAACTAATATATATTTTAAATATATTATTAGAAGAGTTAAAAAAAAAGAACAAAAAAATATAAATACTTTTACAAAACATAAAAAAAGCATTTGACTTAGTTTTGCTTAAAAGTCTTAAACTAGTATTAAAAAAGTTAGAATATTTGTAAAATCAATTAAATATATCTTAAACCTTTTTTATAAAAAACAAATAAAAATAATTACAGCATATGGTTTAATAGAGAAAATAATAATAAGAGATGAAATAAACTAAAAATAATTAATATTACTATAAAAAAAAACAAAAATAACTGTAACTCTTTCTGTAGATCATTTGTACCAAATTTTTGCTAAAAACATTTAACTATTTCTAATTATTTTATTAAGTTAATCTTACTTATACTTTTAAACAAACTTGTTCAGAACACTTTTTTGCTTCTAGGTAGCTAAGTTTTAAGTTTTGGCAATATCTGACTGCTAAGAAAAGTTACAAAAATTAAACTTTTGGTTTTTGCTTATTTTCTTAAAATTATATTAATTAAATATACTTTTTACCTTAGTAATACTTAGTTCAGCTTACTGAAATGAACATTTTGATATATATTTTATTAAAAATAAAGTAAACCTTATTGAAATATTAATAAAAAGACAAAACTAAAACCTGTCTTTGCAAGATTTTCAAAAACAATTTTAGAAAAAACTTGTTGAATTGTTCTAAAAATTTTATTTTTTTGATACTCATTAAAATTTTCTAACTATTCAATTACCTTCTCTGATAGTTCTACACTTTTCTGATTTTTTCTAAACAGTCTAAAAACTTCTAAATTTAAGAAATTTTTCTAGAAAACTTAGTTCTATAAATATTTTATTAAATTTTAATATTATATAATTATTTAGTATATATAGTTACACAAAATGTCTACTTTGGTAATAGTTATACTTAATACTATTGACCTCAACTACTTTTATTAAAAATGTTTTAAAAGCTTCAGTATTAGAATTTACGAAGATAATATAAATACATCATATTCTATTTCTTATAACAAACAACCTAGCAGCTGTATAACAACTAAACTCAGAAGTGCTATTAAAAGTAATCACTTTTTTAAGGCACTAATAACAAGTTCTATTGT
Source organism: Cetraspora pellucida (assembly GCA_910591915.1). Lineage (NCBI taxonomy): Eukaryota > Fungi > Glomeromycota > Glomeromycetes > Diversisporales > Gigasporaceae > Cetraspora > Cetraspora pellucida. The sequence continues at coordinate 4,497 of CAJVQA010008246.1, read as the reverse complement.
TAGTTGTTTCTGTGAAAAATTCTATACACACTTTATTTTAGCAACTAACTAAAAATATAATGAAAATAAAGTAATTAACATAATTAAAAAAACTAAAAATAAAAAATCTTTTATATATAATGTTATAAATTTTATTAAATTTATTACACTATTACCTATATCAACAAAATTTACATAAAGATATATATTGATTACTAACTAGATAAATATATATTGATTATAATCACTCTTACTAGGTTCTATCAATTGTGATATTTATCAATATGTATTTAGTTAATATTCTAATGATGTTTATCGATATTAAATATAATTAATATGTATCTAAAAAATTACCAATTATTTAACAATTAATATTGATATTTATTGATTTATAACTACATGAATAATAAACTCTTTCCGTAAATCACTTATACCAAAACTACAAAAATAAACATTTGATTATTTTTCAACATTCTATTAAGTAAACCTTACTTGACCTCTAAAGTAAAGTTGTCTAGCACACTTTTCTCCTTCTAGACGGCTGTGTTTTATTTCTCAATAAAATATGGCTGCTGAGAAAAGTTCCAAAAACCAAGTTTTTGGTTTTTGTCTATTTACATATAATTTTACTAATTGAATTTATCTTTCTACCTATTCAAAAGTTGTTTAGCTCACTGAGCCGGACATTTTAATATATAATTCATTAAAACTGGACCAAAATTCATAGAGAAAAAAGCAAAAAGTGAAAACAAAAACTTGCTCTTTGCAGGTTTTTTCATTGGCAATCTTAGGAAAACTTGTTGGGTTGCCTCAGCAATTTCACTTTTCTGGGACCCATTAGAATTTCCTAAACACCCAATCAGCTTATCTGTAATCTAAACTCTTTTCCAAACTTTCCTAATTAGTCTAGAAACCCTTAAATGAAACAAATTTTTTCCAAAAACATATTTAACAATCTATTTTTAGATCAAGATGCCAACCCCTGTAACAAGTGCACCTGATACCATTGACCTTGATTACTTTTATCAGAAGTATCCTAAGAGCTTTGGAATCAGTATTCATGAGGATGCACCAACTTCATCTCGTCCTATCCCTGCCAACAAACAACCAAAAAACTTCAATATTACTAAACTTAGAGGAAGTACCAAATGCAGTCATTACTTTAAAGCACCTGAATCTAGCTCTGTTGTCACATGTTTTTGTGACAAATATCATACACATTTTATCTCAACAACCAATCAAATCTACAAACAACACAAAACCACAAATGTTATTAAAAAACTTAAAGATCAAAAAACTCTAGCAAACACAATTGCAAATTCCACTAAATTTGTCCTGCTATCACCTACCGCATCACCCTCTCCTAACATACATAACTACCTCTGTGCTAAATATAACCTACCCATTGCCTATAAAGAAATAAACAACCAACATTACCTAACAACTAATGCTACTTTGCATAATGATAAACCTTACCACAAAGCCTGCACAAGTACACAACAATTCGCTCAACAATCAAGCTCTTCACCTACATTCATTCAAAAACTTCAACAAACAATTAACTCCTACAATCCACTTGCATCCGAACTTACCTTTACAACCTCACCTAACAACAATAACATTACTACAAATGATATGGATCTGGATAATAACACTATTAATAACAATAACCAATAACAATTCCAACAACAACAACCATTATACCAAAACCTACCTCATTCACAGAAACAACAACAACAACAGCAACAACAACAACAAACAAATAACCAACAACAACAGCCAACACTAACTAATATTACTAACAATTAACCAAAAATTAAAGCTAATTCAACATTTGACTGGCTGGCTAATTTTCCAATCTCAGATGATATAAAAGATAAATCACAACTTCAAACAGAATTCTTAAGAAAAATTTTCAATTTTCTTAAATTTTATCTACATGATTTCTATCCTGGTAAAGAAATCAAACCTAAAACTCCTAAACAAAAAGCTCTTAAAGCTAGCTTTTACTATATCATTCACAAAATGGCTGAAAATAGACCTGAATTTCTTACTGAATTTATCCAAAAAACTAACCCTAACACTGACAAAGCAATTACTATTCCTTTTGATATACTCGAAGAAACTCTTAAAAAACTTATCCTAGCATTTACAACAATTCTTTTCACAAAACTTAACTACTCTAAAATCTTTGCCTCTTCAGCTACTATTCCTCTATATACCAACCAAAACCGGCTTCAACTCTGCATTAACCTAGCTCGAATTTATCTATATCTCTCAAACAACTATCAAGCAATTGATTATATCAAATTTGCTGAAGACTTCCAACTCTGACCAAAAAGATTCAATATTATATCAAAAGTATCTGACTTTGACAAAGAAAAACAATATGTTATAATTAGATCTGATAATAAATTCAATATTTATCTTGATTTTAATATCCCAAAAACACTCTTTCATCAAAAACTTAATATTCCATCTCTCGCAAACTCCTTAGACCATTTAAAGCAATGGTTCAAACAATTTTTTCCAACTTACAATCGACAATTCACCCAAACACTAGATGAAACCAAAGTATTTAACTCCTTAAAATACCAAATCTAACAAAAATTTATTCTTCATCTTAAAGAAACTTTACCTACTGAAATTCAATTTCAACAACCCCACAACTTACTCGAATGTCGAAATGAAACTATAAAATTAGCCAACTTCCATATTCTTACTTGTAAGGATGAAACTTGTTCCTACCTGAATAAACCAGAACCCAAAAACAAAGGAAAAAAACTAGAAAACACAAACTCATCCAATACAATTTCTCAGCCTCAACTTCAAAACAACTTTTCACAATTACTAAATGATATCTTTAAACAATCATATACAGACTTTTCAAAACAAGAAAATGAAATTTGGAAACAACCTGAAATTGACCCATCCATATTCTACAAAAATAGTAAACATGAAGCATCATTTAACAAACAAATCCCTACCTCCCTCCTTGATGAACTTGCAACAGAAATGGAAAAATCTGCCTGCAAAATCAACAATGTTTCAACTAATCCTAAACGTTGCAGCTACTATTTCTACTTATATCTTAATTTATACCAAAATATCGAAGCACAAAACCATCACATTAACAAACTTGACAAACAAAAAGCAGTAGAACTTATCACCTCTAAGCCTACTAGCACTGAACTATTAGCAAGAGTTTTAACATTCTTTAACTCTCTTGACAAATCATTAACATATCCACAAATCAATACCTACTACCAAGAAACAGCCTATCTAGAGACAAACAAAATATTACAAGACAAATTTAAAATGTCATACTCAATACCCTCTTTAATTAAAGAATCTCTCTTTTTTAAAGAAACCCTTTTTCAATAAATCTGTCTTCTACTACCCTCATAAATGCAGTCACCATTTTGCCAAGAGACACATCCTTTCGTAATTAGTAAGGAAAATGATGTAAGTAGACAGGTGGTAAAGCCTATTTACGTGAAGGGCCAAGTTAATAACAGTCAGATCCAATGTATAGAGAGACTATAGTACCCTTCACAGCTGTACAAGCTAAGCTTCAAATAGTGAATGATCCTGTAAAAGACAATCCAACCTTTCATGTTCTTGTTTCCAACACTTCACCTCTTGCATGAACAAATACATGTTACAACAAATTTCTATTACTATACAACCTACCTATCATACACCACTATATAACATTTGGTAAATTTCTATTCTACCTTTGAAAACATTCCTTCAAACATAGCTTTAATATATCTATTAATCATAACAAAACTGAGCTACACATATATACTGACCCTTTAGATTCTATTCTATCTAAACATAATCTTATTCACTTTTTCAATATAAACTATACAAGCACTTACCTTTACTAACAACACCAAACAATACTTTATCTAACACTTACTCATCTTCACTTGATCAACTGTTTCTTGATAACTCATCTTTAGCATCACTATTTACTAATTTACCATCTACCTTTGTATCTAATCATACAGTTTTCTGATCAGAGATCATCTCTGAACCTACATCTTCTAACCTAATAGCTCAAACACCTATACCTAACTCATACAAACCACTTTACCTGTTAATATGTACACATAATACACAAGGATATAATGATAACCTAAAACAACAAACATAAGAGAATTACTATATATCTCATGACATTAACATTGCTAGCATTACAGAAGCTAAAATCTTACAGAACAATGCACATGCTAAATTTTCTAGATCTCAACACTTTACTTATTATTGGTCATGTACTGATAATTGTAAAGCCAAAACAGCAATTATAATCAAAAAACATCTCAAACCATATGTTCATAAAACACTTACTTTCCTGGATATGCTATTGCAATTGACCTCTTCTTTAAACATGATTTTAAATTCCATATTATATCAGTTTACCTACCTTGTGATAACCTTCAACTTAGACTTTTCATCCAAAACAATATTATACAATGAATTCAAGAAGCAAATACAAACAATATACAACCA
>CAJVQA010008245.1:0-13112 GCA_910591915.1 Cetraspora pellucida | reverse complement strand
CATACAAAATAAATAAATAATAACTACATAAATTTACAGTACATAAAATTATACGAATTTACATGCATTCTACGGACCTTCGGTAATACTATACGTATACAACTTAATTATATATATTTATATTATACTGTTGTTGTCTATGTGATATCGCGTAAATGTATGAACTTTCAAAGTTTGATGTTATATAGTACATAAAAAGTTGTTAATGAATTTTTTCTATGCAATTTTATTGGTTGGGCAAATCTAATGTGTTTTTATGAATATATCTAACATTAAAATTTGTGTTCTACGAGTAAAATTTCATTCTACACAAGATCCTGTGATTTTATTGGATTTGGATATGGTTGGAAGTGACTTTAGCCCGTTTTCTTGACATCGTTATTTCATAATCAATTACATATTGATCTACATATTGTATAAATTATATTCTTGATATTTTTATAAACACTAATCTTAAATACATCAAAAAAGTAATTCCTAACCGGACATGGCTGGTCATACGATCAAAATCGCGAAGTTATGAATGTGTACATATTTATAAATACTTTCTTTTATTTTACACTATTTCTCACTTTGGTATCTATTATTTTTTATTACCTTTTATCACTTTTTATTATCTTTTTACAACATTTTTCGTTTTTTAAACTGTTTTTGTTTTTTTTTAGATATGCCGTTGGTTCCTAGTGTTTCTGTATCTTTGTTTTTGTTAAATTAAAATCGTTATTTTAAATAATTTTTTTATTTATTATTACTTTTTAGATTTTAGGTTTTGTTTTTTTACCTGGTTTCTAGTATTCAGTATCTTTTATTTTATTTTTTTTTTTATTATTTAAAATTACTATTCTTAATATTTTATTTTATTTTATAGTTTTTTAGCTGTTGGTTCTGAGTATTTGTATTTTATTTTTGGTTGTTTTTTTTAATTTAATAATTATTATTTATTTATTTTTTTTTATTTTTAGGTGACTTAACTATAAGATACACCTTTATAGAACAAGTAGAAGTATTAATTTTCAGAAGAATTAATTTCTGAAATTAAGTATTTTTATTTTTTTATTTTTTATTTTTATTATATATATAATTTTGTATTTATAAACAAATAAAAACTAATAAGAATGTGGTGACCTAGTGAAGTGGTCAAGTTGTCAATCTTTCAAGTGGTAGGTTGGGTGTTCAAATCTTATCTATGGTGAAAATTTAGATAATCATCTATATAATATTTATATTATATTAACTGTTACTAATGATTATGTTAGGATATCTGTAATAGTAGTTGCACTAGCATGACTAGCAGGTTATAGGATATTTGTATAATGTTGAAGTTACATAGAGGAATACAAATTGATAATTAAGTAGTACAAACACTAGATAAGTTTTTGTAGTTATATAAATCTATAGAAATTGAATAATAAGAAGTTCATTTGGAAAGATCTAAGTAAAGAGATAGTTAGATTTTCAATAATATTATTATAAAGGTTAGCTTGAGAAAACAGATACCTAGGTCTTAGTAATTAGATAAACAAGAACTTTCAAGTTGAGAGTCTTAGAGATATTACTAACTAGGTTGATAAAATAAATTAGAGAAGAAAATATTAAACTGATCTAATATACTAATAAACTGATTATAGTTTTATACTGATTATTTGAATTAAAAATTTGATAAAATTTAGGATTATGCTAAAGTATTAGGTTTATATTATAAAGTAGATGTTAGAGTCTAAATGAACTCTACAAAGGCATAGCAGTTTAATAGTTCTGATTGCAAGTATTAGTTCTGTCATATCAATATTTAGGTTAGCTATAAAAATAGATATAGAAGGCTTTAGAAATTTACTTTAAGAATAAATTAGTTTTAAGATTGAGATGATAATCTGAACATCTGGATATAACTTAGTAAGTTAATACAAGTTACAGATTCAGAAGATTTAAAATAAAATATTCAAGCAAAAGTATTAGATATAGCAATTAGTAAGAAAATTTTAGACAGATTTCTTAAATAGGTAATATAAAAAAGTTATATATATAGCCAATTATATGCTTTTTTGTGATGGTTTATTGAATTACAATATCAATAAGTGATTAATAAAAGTCAAAAGACCAAAGAGGTCACCTTAACACCAAAAAAAAATAAATAAATAAAAACTAATAATAAAAATGCTTACACAATAATTCTTTTTAATAATTATTTGATTACAAAAATATTTAAAAGAAAAAAAAAGATTTTTATTAAATTAGTAATAGAAAGCCTTCTAAATAGTATTAAGTAAAAAGAAATAACAATATAGAAAATAGTAAACAAATATAAAAAAGAAGTTTATTACAAAGTTAGATAAATAGTTATAAAAGAAAAGAAGAAATTTTTTTGAAGATTTTTATGAAAATAATAATTGTGAGAAAATGTTGTTTTTTTTTTTTTTTTGAGTTAAAGTCCCTGTCTATAGGAGTTGATGTTTTTATTTATATATTTGAACATGGGTGCCTTTAGGAGCTCCCTTATATTGGAGGTTACAACTAGTCACACATGTACTTTTGGTGCCTAATTTAAATAATCTGCCTATATATTACTATATAGGTTCTATACTAGATGCCATACCTGCAAGCTAACTACAGGTCTTGCCTATTTAAACCCTTTGCATATGTAGTCCATCATGTCTCATGGGGACATCATCAAGGTTACACACATTCAAAGTACCCAATGCCTTCAAGTACCCTTAGGACTAGTTTATCCTCGACAAGAAACTTACTAGAACCTTCTGTGTCACATACACAGCTAATCTAGTTTTATGCAACATATTATAGTTACCTAACACTTGCAGTCACAGGGGTTACCTGTTTAACTACTATATTACACTATTTCTATTTTTGTAAAGTTCACTAGAACCCCAATACCTATCATTATGACATCTTCTCTATTATCCCTTACTAATCGCTACTCAGGACCGACAGGACTCCTCCGACTTCCAATCCAAATAGCCTAGTATAGTATACTTATATATCATTTTCCTTTGCCAATTCTGGCAGCCTGGTTGATCATATGCTCCTCTACACATCTTGATATCCAGTTTATCTGCCTATTTCTTTGGGGGTGTTTTATAGGTTTCCATCAGTCTAATTATACTGTCGAAAGTTCATATTACCTCTTTACTTGAAAATTTCCAAGTGGGCTTCCGACTCTTCAGTTCTTTAGTTTACTGTGCCTGGTAGTCTTATCATGGGTTTGCATCGAGGTCTTATATAACATCAGTTATTAACATTCCTCTATATATGTGTAATGTTACACTTGGCATAGATGCCCCAAGCTCCTATTTGAGATGATGAACTTAAGGTTACAGATATACAAATCCAACTGATCATCAAAAGACAGTTTGCCATAACACAGGTTAATTTACAAATTTTATCATAGGTGGGATTTGAACCTTAGACCTGCCACTTGAAGGATGACAACCTAACCACTACACTAGGATTGTCATCCTCATAAGAAAATTTTGTTAGATTCTGTATGTAGATCTGTTTATATGTATTACACAAAAATACATAATAACAAAACAATAACAAATATATACAGAATATTAGACTAGAATAGTTAGATACATTATATAACAGATAAACAAAATACTATATATAGAAAAGAAAATCTATAGAAAGTTCTAGTAGTTAAGTAAAAATATATAATTATAAATAGAATATAAAATTAAAAAAGCATGTAAAAAATTTATCAATGATTTTTAAAAGAAGAGCATACTAGGCAATGAATAGTATATACAACAAAATATTCTTTAATTAGTCAGGCAAAACATATATAACATCAAATAAAGAAATTAAAATTGTTGTTATATTTACTAAACAAAGGCCAAAAGAAGTTGCTCTATTAAGAATAACCAGAAAATTAATTAAAAGAGCAGAAAAAGAACAGCCAGAAAAGAAATTAAATTTTACAGAACAAGACAAAAACATAATGATTGTTGAATTAGAAAAAAGTTATTTTCAAAGAAAAAAAAAAATAATGCAATAAAAAGCAATTAAAAAAGAAAAATAAGAAAAAAATACAAATAAGACAAAACAAAAAGTTAAGAAAACAAAAAAAAAACAGAAATAAAGAAAGTTGTAAGAAGAAAACTATACTATAAGAAAAAAACAAAAATGAAGATAAGTATTAAAAGTAAAAAACAGATAGAGGAAAAGCCACTTATACAAAAAAAGAAACTAGAAGAAATACTAATATCAGAAAAACAGAAAATAAAATAGAAAAAACTAAGTAGTTGAAAAAAAATAGATATAATAGAAACTCCAATAGAAGAAAACATATAAATGTTAAACAAAAGAGACTATAACAAAAATAACAACCTGCTTGCCAACATATCAGCATATAATGTATTAAAAGAAACTAGTAAAGTTCATTAAATAGTTATTAAAAAATAATAAATATGTTAAGAACATTAAACAAAAGAAGCAATATATTCAAGTATAAAAGAGGTAAATACAAAAAAGAAAAATATAAAAAAAAACTAAAAGAAGACCAAACAAAACTGATATAAAATCAAAAAACTTGAAATATCTAATAATTTAAAACTTACTAACAGATATAAATAGAAAAAAGTTGAAATATATCTGCAAAAGATTTAAAAAGACAAACATAACAAAAATTAAAGATCCAAATACAAGTCTTTAGTGATAATTTAAGTAGAGAAATTATAAAAAGAAAGCATTTCATAGACTATACCAGTAGATAATAATGAGTAACAAAAAAAAAGAAAATTACAAAGCAAGATATAAATAAAGACAATATATAGCAAAATTAACAGAGCTACTTAGTAGTGTCTTAAAAGTCTTATTACTATAATGTTTAATGAGTAAAGAGGTAAAATCAGTTTATATTCTACCAAATAAAAATGAAAACCAAAAAAACTACAATAATCATTTTTGCAACAACAAAAGAAATGAAAGCAGCCTAGTTAAAACTAATTATATATAATAACTTTTATGTATATTAGATAAATAAAGACAAAGGAAAAAGAAAAGAAAGCCTCAAAGAAGAAAAAGGAAGAAGTTGGAACAAATATAATCAAAACTTAGTCATAAAAATTAACAGAAAAAAAAAATAAAACAAAAAAATAAAACAGCATTAAATAGCAAAATAGATAAAGAAAATACAAGAATAAAAGATCAAATAACAAGAAACAGAAGCAACTCTCAAAGTTAAAGCAAAGAAAGTCAAATAAGATATATAAATACTAACAAGAAGGAAAAAAAAAATTCTGAAAAGAAAACATTGCAAAATAAAACTCAAATACAAGAAGTTACATATATAGAAAATATTCTAAACTGAATATTAGAAAAACTAAAATGATTAGAAAAAATAAAAGAAATGACTTGGAAGAGTTTTAATTATTTTTAAAGACATTCCAGTTGAATTTATAAATATAGACATAAAAATTAAAGAGCTTTTGTGAAATGAAAGAAGAATTTTTAAAAAAGAAAAAAGAAAGAAGAAACAATAAAGAAAAAGCAAAAGCAAAAGACATAATGCCAAATCAAGAGCAATTAAAAAAAGAAAAATAAAAAAAATAAAAAAAAATTAAGATAGCATGTTACAATATTAATAGACTAAATACTAAGAGTTAAAAACTTATAAACTTAATATATATAACAAAAATAAGATATAAAGGCTTCTAAACAAATGCAGTAAGAGAAAAGAAAAAAGAATAAAGTGTTAGAATTTTGGTTGAAGAACAGTAAAAAAAACATATAAGAGTTGTTAAAAAAATAAATGAATATATAATAAAGATTATACTATACTTTAAACAACTAGAATTAATAATAGTAGGAATTTATATACTATCAAATAACAAAGTAGCAGAAAGAAAGGTTCAGCAAAAAATAATAAAGATAGTCTTCAAAAGGAAAAGATAAACATAAATAATTATTATGAAAGACTTTTATAATATAGCAAACAATATATTAGATAGACAATATTTACAAACTACAAACTTTAAAAGATTACCTATATTCAAGTGAATAGAAAAATTGGATTTTAATAATACTTATAGAAGTTTGCATCCAACAAGCTAAGAGTTTACATGATCAAATAAAGAAGTAACAACAAGAATTGACTATATATGGATTTTAGATGGACTGGTCTCAGAACTACAAAGATCAAAAATTAAAAATACAGAGAAAATTACTAAAAATAATCACAAAATAATAAATGCAGAAGTATGAATTAAATATATAATAACAAAAAATAGCAAAGCAGAAATTAAAAAAAAGAGATAGTCAAGAACATTATATCTATATGATTAAGCAAAAATAGAAAACTAGAAAAATTATGTACAAGAGCTATAAAAATAACTAAAAATAAAAGAAATACTGAAAAAGAACCAAAAAGAAAGTCAAAATGAAAAAGAAGAAATACACAGAATAAACAGCATATAAAACACAATAGAGGAAGCAATTATTGTAGCAGCAAGCAAGTATATACCAAAAAAAGAATATATAACATGATAACAAACAGAAAAAGAAGTTAAAAAAAAACTACAACTTGACAGAAACATTGTTGAATTGCAAAAAATAATTAAATATGCAAAGACAAAAGAAGGTCTAAAAGTAATGAAAGAAGAAAAAAATAAATTTGAAGAAAGATTAAAAATACTAGACAGAAAAGAAGAGGCAAAGTTACTAAAACTATAAAGACAATAATTAATTGCTTAGATAAAAGACATTAAAGAATGACAAAAGTTGTTATAAGAAAGAAAAAAGAAAGAATAAGAACAAAGGCAAAGGAAATAAACAAAAGAGAATATAGACAAATAATATAAAATAATCAAGATGAACTAAGAAAAAACAATGCCAGCTTCTTAAATAAACTATACAAAAAAAATAATACTTGACAGATTTATTTATCAAGTAAAAGAAGAAACAATTCTCACAATAGAGCCAAATCTAGTTAAAATAGATGTAGCAAAACATTATAAAAAACAATTTAGAAAAAGAGCTACCAAACTAAATAAGATGTCAGAAAGGTAGAAAGAAATATACAAACCACAAAGACATGTCAAAGAGAAAAGGTATAAGGAAGTTGAAGAAAAAATTAAAGAGAAAGAATAAGAAGAGATACTAAAAGAACTGAAAACAGAAACAGCTTCAGGTATATTAAGTATAAGATATATATTAATTAAATGAACAGAAAAGAAAACACAAAAAATCTTTAGAGCTTTTGGCAGCTTATGCTTAAAAACAGAAAAAATATCAATAAAGTGAAAAATAGCACAACTTTACTCAATACAAAAGATGTAAAATAAGAATATAATCTAAACAATATTTAATCAATAGCCCTAATTAAAACATTTAAAAAGGTTATAATAAAAGTAATAACAAGAAGGTTTGCCAAAGTATTTATAGAAAACAAATACTTAAAGAACCAAACTATGCAGGCCTTCTAAAAAACTTTATAAAGTAACCAATATGTATTTTAAATATGATAATAAAAGAAACAAAAGAAAAAAACAAAGAAATATAGATACTTCTGCAAGACATGCAAAAGGCATTTAACTTAGTACTATTTGAAAACCTCAAGCTAGCACTACAAAGAGTCAAAATATCCAAGAAGATGACAAAATATATACTAAACCTTTTTTACAAGAGGCAGTTAAAAATAATCACAGCTTATAGTTTAACAAAAAAAATAATAACAGAAGATGAAATAAATCAAGATAAAGTAATATTATCACTAATATAATGGCTTTTTTATAATCTATTACTAAAAAGAGTACAAGAAGATAAAAGTTTAGATTATATAGTAAAACAGCAAACTAAAGAAAGAATGCAATGTAATAACATCACTAGATACTACTAAGCAGCAATTGCATATGCAGATAATACAACATAAATTGTAAATAGCAGAGAACAGCTAGTAGAAATTCTAAAAATAACTAAAAAATTCTTCAAGATAAATGATATAGAAATAAATGAATCTAAATCAAATCTGCTAATAATGAATATAAAAATTAAAAGAGAAGAAAGAAAGATAATATTTGAAAAAAACAAGATAATAAAAGAACAAAAAACCAAAATAGTTTGCTTACTAGAAATATAGCTAAACAACAAGAAATGTGAAACACTAATCAAAAAGAAAGCAGAAGGTATAATAAGCCAAACAATAAGAGACCTTAGATACAAAAAGATAACAATGAGCCAGATTGTATATATAAACAATTTGGTAATAATATCAAAATTGAGTTATATACTACAACTAATAAAGATGTTTAAGAAAGGAATAAATGAAATATATTAACTAATAATATATTTAACAAAGCAAAAAAGCAATTTGCAAAAAATATTAGAAAATTGTATAATAGAATACAAAAATTTTGGCAATTGCAAAACATTACAACAAGAGCTAATAATAAAGCAAATAAGAATTCTGATAGCAAGATTGAACAAACAAAATAGTTTTGGATAGCTAACAAAGTTAAAAATAACACAAGGCTGTTAAAGAGCAAGTCTTAAGAAGATATTTGAAAGTTAGAAGAAATGCCAAGAAATAAAGCATGTTAGAAAAATAATTTAGCATGTTTGACAATAATAAAAGCAGAAGAACTAAGAATAAACATAAGAACAAAAAGCAACTTGTGAAAAATATTTGGGTATGGCACTAAAATACAAGAGCTTTTGAATATACAACTGTGAAAAAAAAATAGAATGAAAATAAGTGAAGCAGGTCTAATATACCTAAACCAGATGCTTAATATGAAAGATGAAAGGCTAATTATATAGCAGCAACTTAAAGTTTGTCAAAACCAATCAAGCAAGAATAAAAAAGCAGAATGGTTTAAACTAATAAAACTTAAGATACTCAAAAGGCCAAAAAGTAAAGAGATCAAAAGACAATTCAAAATAAATAGATATAATATTCAAGTAATAAGAATAAAATAGAATTATATCTCAGAAGATAAAAAAAAAAGAATAAGTAATATATAGTACACAAAACAGTAGACAATTAAAGAAAATAGTTACAAAAAAAAAAAAAAAGATACTAGTAGAATATTAGCAAATACAAAATAAAAGAAATAAACTAATAACAGAAATTAGCAGATGTAATGAATGCATAACAGAAAATGAACTAATAAAAAATAGTTATCAGCAATAGATAAGAATTAATAACAAAATTAAGGTGATCTCAGATATACTAGTAAAGAAAATAGTAATAAGATCAAGATAGCAACAGACCAAATAATAAATAAAAAAAAGTAAATAAGATAGTTAATAAAAAACAGAGTCTTAATAGACTTAAAATATTAGAAGATTTAAAAATAGAGATAATTAAGTAATAAAAATTAAAGAAGAATATATATTAAGAAATAACAAAAGCTCTAAAAAGAAACATGATCAGAAACAAGAACAATTATATTATATATACAGATGGTGCAGTAAATACAAAAAAGCTAAGAATATAACATCAACAAATAACATGAGTATTGAATAGGTTTAAACAAATGAAATGCAAAAGTGGCTAGAAGAAGAAATAGTACTAGGCTTAGAAGATAGCCAACATTAACAATAGCAGAGCTAGTAGCAATATAGGCAGCAATTTTAATTGTATCAAAAGAGAAGCAAGCAGAAATTTATACAGATAGTAATATAGTGATTAGAAACATAAAAGAAGTTTAGAGCAAACAGACAGAAAGAAAATTTTTAAGAAGAAAAATATATTATAGATAATAAAGATTATAGATCTTATTAGAACAAAAAATATACAGATATAGTTGATTAAAGTTAAAAGCTATGGTAGAAATAGATAAAATAACAAAGCTAATGGTTTTGTAAAAAAAAAAACTGCAATAAAATGATAATACAAGCTGAAAAATTAGTTGTAAGAAGATAGAGTACTGTCTAGAGTAGAAAAATAGATAAACTGATATATCAGCAAGACTGCTATACAGATTAGTAACAAATACAAAATTAGAAGCAGGGTAAAGAGAAACAAATATAATTAAAGACTTAAAATCAAAAACAGAAGTAATAATTTATAATGGAGCATATTTTTGAAAAAGGCTAAAAGCAATTAAGAGAGTATATTATATAACAAGAAAAGCTAGTGCAAAAAAAAGTGCATTTATAAAGTGTATAATAGATAAGCTTCTAACACTAGAAGAACTTAATAAAAAAAACCAAAAATATACATAACAACAAAGTGTTAGATATATTAAGACAAAGTAAAAGAAACACAAATGCACTTGGCATCATGCAAAGAACAAAGAAGTTTTTAAAAAAAAATTCAAAAGATAACTATTATAATAGTATAAAAAGAGTTAAAAGAAGAAAAAAAGATTCAAGTCCTTTCATATATTTTATATATAGCACTTTTTGGAAAAACAAAAACAAAAGAAATAAAAATAAGTGAAATATTAATTAAAAACCTAATTCCAAATAAGATACAAAATAGACTAACACAACTTTTAAACACAAAGTTAAGACAGCAGTTTGCAAATATAGTAGCAAGAACAGTCCGAAATATATTTTATAAACAGATTTAAAGAATATTATATGAAAAAATTAACAGTTAAGAAAAATAAGTAGGAATAACAAAAAAACTTAAAAAAGAGATTCAAGATAAGACAAAAGTTTTAAGCAAAAAAAGAAACAAATTAAGAAAAAAAGTAGGAAAACAATGTTGAGGCTTGTTGTAAAAAAAAAAGATTCTTCCATTATAGACTTTAAATAGTTAGACAAGTAGCTTGCTTTTAATTAAAGCAATATGACAAGTTGCATTTAGATACTATTAAGATGACTAGATGATGCTAGACTTAGTTATTAGAAATATTTATATAATTGCAAAAATAATTTCAAAATCTTAATAAAGTACTAATATAACTGCTTAAGAAAAAAAAACTAATAATAAAATTATAAAAATAATTTTCATATATTTGAAATTTGTTTTTAAATAAGTATAATATATATTAATAAATATTATTATTACTAATAAATTAAAAATATTATCTTCAAGTTAAAATATAACCAAATTTTTAAAAGTTAATTAGATTTTATTCTATTAATTAGTAAAATTTAATAGCTTAGTGACCAGTCATGCTTCTAAATTTACAACTATTTTCATAAATTGCAACAAAAATTAACCAACTAAATATTTGCTAATTTGATAAATTTTGAATCAAAAGTTTATATATCAAAATTATCAAATTAGCAAATATTCAGTTAGTCAGAATTTATAATATAAATCATAATTTGATTGGCCAGATACAAAAATTATAGATAATTTTATTAAAGTAAATAATTATTTAATAACTTATCAATATTAGTTCTAATTATAATAATACTAGATTAGCTATAAATAAAAATACAAAAGGTTCTGAAAAGTTTATTTCAAAAATAAAATAGTTCTAAGCTTAATATAAAAATTTGAGTATAACTTAATAAAATTATTATAAAGATACAAGATTAAAAGATTTAGAATAAAACATCTAAGTAGAAATATTAAGTATAATAATTAGTAAAAAATCTTTAAGCAGACTTCTTAAATAAGTAATATAGAAAAATTATATATATAGTTAGTTGTATATTTTTCTTATAATAGTTTTATATAAACAGATTATTTAAAAAATAATAATAAAGTTAAAAGACCAAAAAAGTTATCTTAATATTAAAAAATAATTATTATTTGTAAAAATTTATATAAAAAATAAAATTATTATAATTTGCATCATTGGTTAGAAATAACTATTCTTATTAAGACTTAAAATTAAGATGCAATTTTAAGATAAATAGAAGGTTTTATATAAATTTTTTTTAAATAACATAATATAGATTAGGTATCAGGTCTCAATCTTAGTTTTTGTAAGATTTTTAGAAGTGTTAAACATTTTTACTTAGTATATCTAACTTCTGTTTTATAGTGCAATTTTTAAGATATAGTATAATAGTTATTTATAACTACTGGTATAAGTTAAAAATATTTTAAAAAATATAGTAATAGTAAAATTTTTTGCAAAATTGCTTTTTTTTAAAAATGTTGTTATAAAGCAAAAGCCTTCTTAATTTTATACTATAACAATAATACAGCACAGAGAATCTCTTATAGGTATATGCAGTGTTCAAGAAAAAAATATAGTTTCTGTTAGATGTTGTTAAGAAACTATCCTATCTCTAAGGCAGTTTAATAATTATTATATAGTAGTTTATAATAAAATTATTTATTAAGACAATAACAAGAAAGGCTATTCTTAGGCATCTGTTTTAAAGAATTTAAAATATAATTTACAGAATAAAAAAAGATGAAAAACTGTTTGTTTCTTTAACTATTAATTGTAAAACTTACTTTAACTTAGAAGAATTTTAGAGGTTTATATATCTGTAAGCTAAGTAGCTAAGCAGCCAAATGATTAAGCAACTAAGTAACTAAGTGACTAAGCATTAAGTGACTAAGCAACTAAGCAACTAAGCAATTACTAAGTAAGCAGAAGGTTCTAGTAACTAATAACTAATAATTACTAAGCAATTAATTACTAAGTAACTAAGTGACTAAGTAACTAAGTGACTAGGTGACTATATAACTAAGCAACTAAGTAACTAAGCAACTAAGTAATTACTAAGTAACTGAAAAGTTTTAGAAATTACTAATAATAATACAATAATAAAATAACTAATATTAAATAATAATAATAATAAAATAATAATAATAATTAATAATAATAAAAATAATAATATACTAAGATAGTAATATAATAATAGTAATATAATAATAATAAAAATTTATTTTATAACAATGTTAAGTAGTGCATCTAATTAAATCTCTAAAAATTTTAATCCAAGACTAGTTTATTCTCTATTAAAAACAAGATTTATTTTAGCAGTTTATTATAAATTTTATAATAGTTTTTATTACAAACTTAATTATTACTAATTAACAAAAGTAATATTAAACTAATTTTACTTAATTAATAATTTATGATAGAAAAAAAATAAAAACTAAAAAAATTTTTATTTTTTTATTTTTATTTTTTTTTTGTTTCTATCTTTAAAAAATTTTTTTTTTTTTTTTTTGAACTTTGGCGACAATGCCAGTTGGTTTTTATTAGCCTTAATTTGATATAGTACAAATT
>CAJVQA010008244.1:0-13113 GCA_910591915.1 Cetraspora pellucida | reverse complement strand
AAAGTTATATTTATAGTCAATTGTATACTCTTTTGTAGTAGTTTATTGAATTACAATACTAATAAGTAATTAATAAAAATCAAAAGACCAAAAAGATCACCTTAACAAAAAAAAAAAACAATTATAATTATAAGATTAATTCAATGTTTTAGTTTTTTTTTAATATTAAGATAATTTCTTTAGTCTTTTAACTTTTATTAACAATTTTTTTAGTAATATAATTCTATAAACTATTACAAAATAAGTGTACAATTAGCTATATATGTAACTTTTTTATATTATCTATTAAAGAGTTTATTTAAAAATTCTTTACCAATTGTTATATCTAATACTTCTACTTGAATGTTCTATTTTAAACCTTCTGAACTTATATCTTTGTTAACATTACTAAGTTATGTTTAAGTTATTATTTCGATTTTAGAACTATTTTATTCTTGAGATAAACCTTCTAGAACCTTTTGTACTTATTTTTACAATTGACTTAGTATTACTATAGTAGAACTAATACTTGCAGTCAGAATTATATTATTTAATTACTATATCTTTATAGAATTTATTTGAATCTTAGTATCTATTTCATAGCATATTCTTAGTACTTTAGTATATCTCTATTTTTTTATTAGATTCTTAATCCAAATAGTTTATATAGAACTATAATTAGTTTATTAATATATTAGATTAATTTAATATTTTTTTTCAGTTTGTTTTAATAATCTGATTAGTAGTATATTTGAAACTTTTAACTTAAAGGTTTTTGTTTATTTAAATATTATAACATTGATATCTGTTTTTAGATTTAGTCTTTACAGTAATATTATTAAAAGTTTGTGCTACTTTTTTATTCAAATTTTTCTAAATAAACTTCTTGTTTTCTAATTTCAATAGATTTATATACTTACAAAAACTTATCTAAAGTTTGTACTATTTAATACTAGTTTTTATTTTTCTGTATAATTAGTTATACAGATACCTTATAACTATTAGTTATACTAATGTAACTACTATTACAGATATCTTAATTTAATTATTAGAAACAGCTGCTATAATATGAATATTATATAGGTTATTATCTAAATTTTTGTCATTAATAAGATTTGAACATTTAATTTACTATTTGAAGAGTTAACAACTTATTTATTTCACTAAGTCACTATACCTAATTTAATGTTTTAGCATAAATTAGAATTAAAAATAATTGTTAATAATTGTATAATTATAATTATTGCTATTACAATATAAAAAAAAGCTTAAGATTATATAATTTAGATTTTATAAGTTTTTTTTTTGCAAATTAAATAGTTATATATATATATAAATTAGTAGTTATTTGAATAAATTTAAAAACAAAATAGATTGCATATAAATTTAAAATTATTTTTGTATTTTTATTTAAATTATTTATATTTTTTATTAGTATATTAAAGTAAATTTAAACATACATGCTAACTAAAAATTGCAATATAATTAATTAATTTCATATTGCACTATTTATATAATTATATAATATAAAAAAAAATTTCTTTGCTGAAAATTAACAATACTTATAAATAAAATTAGTTTATTTATATTTTATAAAATTTTAATAAAAATTAGTTATAATTTAAAAAAATTTTATTAGTAACATATATTAATTTTATATAAAAATTTTAAAATATAAAAAACTATATAAAAAATAATTTATATATCTTCTATACTTAAACTACATAAATTAAATTATATATAATTATTATTTTAAACTATTTGTCTTTTGTTAAATAGTAAAAGTTAATGACTATACATTCATATTATATATAATTGCAATAGTTAATTTTTATATTAAGTAATCTTATTATTTAGTTATATTTTACTAAAAAAATTATAACTTTGTAACAATATTAAAATTAATTAAAATTATTATTATTATTATTATTATTATTTAATTTTTTTAACTATTTAGAATTAATTTAAAAATTAAAAATTAGATTTATTTTTAATGTTTTAAAGATCTAACTAAAAAGAATTATTAATATTAAAATTTTTCTTAATTAATTTTAGATATAAATTTATATATGAGCTAGGTACTAAAAAAAAAGAACGAAAATGACAATTTTTAAAAGATATTTTTTATATAAATTAATTTAAAATAAGTTTAGAATTATTGTTTACTTAAGATACAAAAGTTGTATTAATAAGATTTTGCAATACAGCTTATTAAAGTTTGCATTTTCTTATGATTTATTATAAAATTTATAACATAATTAATTTTCCAAAGATCTTTTTTTTTTGTCAATTTCGTCTTTTTTCTAGCACCAAGTCCATATATAAAAATTTAGCTATATTTAATGAAATTTTTGGTTAAATTTTTAGTTAGATTTATTTTTGTCTCAAAATCCCAGTTAGTTAATAGTCTAGAAAACATTTTTAAGTAATTTTAGATTAAAATTAATATATAAATTTTTTAGCATATATATATATATACACGCAAAAGAAAAAAGTTACGTAAAAGTTAAACATATTTTGTTATATTCTAAGTAAATAATTCTATACGATCATATTTTGTTATATTCTAAGTAAATAATTCTATACGATATTGGAAACATCTAAAAAAGACCAAATATCTTTTGTCTCCAAACCTCCAGTTTAATATATATTGTGTACAAACAAGTATCAAAAGATTATATTACGTTGGCCTCACCGTTAATATTTTTTTTTAAAAAAAAAAGATTATATTACGTATTGAAATATTTATTAAAGAAATTATTAATTGTTAAAAAAACTTAGTTGAAGAAAGCTAGAAATATGCAGATTACCAAGCTACTAAAACTCTATATTGCTATATTACAATAGATAATAATTGTTTGTAGCATACATTAGAAATTTCTTTTTAAAAAACCAATTAAATTAAAAAAATTTAAAACATTAAATACGTATTAATTATTTAGCTTTTTTGAATATAATACTTTTAGTATTAATACATTTTAATAAATTAAAACAAATACTGTATACTATATTTATTAAATCAAATAAAAATTTGAATTAAACTTTTTAAATATACGTATAAATTAGCTAACCAATTGGATCGCCATATGAATTTTACATTTATCGGTGTAAAGAGAGATGTGATCCGATATCCACCAGTTTTACTATTTCTAATTTCATAACAAAATTAATATCGATATATTTATAATAATATTTCGGATATCTGGACGACACTTATTTAACCTAAAAGCCCATTTAACTAACATCACGCGGGTGACAACTTACTATTAATGTAATATCTGCAACTAATTAAATGCAAACCCTAACCTTATCGTTATGTGGTTAAATGGATGTACATAGGTAAAGTGGACGTCGAGAAAATAAGAACTACCCATCCGGATATCCGTTAAATTTTAATATGTAGGAAAACGAATAACGGATAACGGATTGCATCTCTAAATATCGTGGTGACTGATAAAAGCTGCGCTTGTTTTTATAACAAAAACCGAATAAAGCAATCTCTTTTCGGCTGGCAAATTCTAGATACAAGATTATGCAGCTTGATTGGTGAGAATCATAAATCTGTAAAACTCCTAAATTTTCCATAGTGTGTTATGAGGTTTATCAATTGTGTTAATTAGAATTATAAAATTAGTAAATAATATTGATATATATATATGTTGTATCTAATTAAATATATAATATATATTGCATATAGTTGAATTAAACTATTAATTCTAACTAAATTTTTATATTTATTAATTTTTATATTTAATCGTAATTGCACACATATATGTATATATATACATATACATTTAAAATATTACATTATTTTAACCAATTAAATTTTTTTTTTTTAAGTTTGAATCGCTACTGTATATAATTTACAATACACACGTAAGCACTTTAAAGAATTACTAAACTTGTAAATAACGATTTTTTTTTTAGAAAATTCAATTGGTGATCTTTGAATAGATCGGATATTTTTTAAAAAAGAATTGTGACCAACAAATTCGGCAATAACCATCGACATGTGATATATCGGCGATTATAAAGGTAACCATATTTATCTAGATGTGACAAAATTTGAAAGTGATGTTTCAATTTTAACAAAGCGGGCATGAAAGCCGTTCATTTTGCAATATTATATAAGTTACATTTTTTAATATCAATTTATGATTATATATATAATTGGTATTAGGTATTAATACTTTTTTTTAATTATACGTACGTATACGTATCAATTTATTTGTTATACCTTCCTCTTATGAATTTCCACATGTTAATAAAAAGATTCAGTTTAATAATAAAAGGGATAACTTTATACAATGGTAATGAATTTGGAATCATTATTATTATGAAAAATTGGACTGTTTATAAAAAATGATATAGATAATAGTAAAGATGTTATCGGCTTTCTCGACTTTGTTGTATTATAATACGAGCCGTACATTGTACTAAAGTCCTACAATAATTCCCAAAGCTTCTGTTTTTAATTGACTAAATACTAAGCTTGACATTGAATGAGTATCGGATGATTTTTCGTCAACAAACCCAATCTATCGATTGTTTTTTTTTTATTTAATTTACAACAAAAATCTGTATTATTTGTAATATGCTCAAGATGTAAATGGCCACGAAAATTCAAGTTCACGTGACAACGTGTGGCGCACACTTGAAAATGTTGTACGTATTAATTCAATAAAATTATTACATAGAAATAATCAGGGTTGGCATATTACTATTTTTCTACGTATTGGTATATACTTCTATTCACTTTTTTTATATTAAACTTTATTAATTAATATAAAAATATTTTAAATTTATTACTTACTAATGCTCTAACAATATATATTTAAATAATTATAAATTATTAATAAAAAATTTTTTTTTCATATAATGAGTTTTTGTTCTATTGTTTATTTGATAAAAATATGCAAGGAATATTTTTCTGTTAAGACAAGGAAGTTGGTTTCATAGACAGAATTATGAGTTATTTTGCTTTGAAAACTGAGGTTTTTTGAATCGTGCAATTTAATTGGCCTTGGTCTGTCACCGCCGGCGACAAATAGATTCGCCCAAATTATTAAATAAAAAAGATTTTATATTAAAAAAAAACCATTTTATTGAGTTTTTATCGTTATAAAGTTTCTTGAAAACGCGATATTTTATTTTAGTTTCTGATTGGCTTGCGCCACTCTCAATCACGTGAACGTGGGTGGACTCGTGTTATGGATTGCTTTCTTTCTTCTCTTCCTCAGTTTGAACACTTTCACCTTTAAGATTCTCAATCTTGTTATTGATGAGATTATGAAGTGCGATCACAGCTCGAATTAAGGAAGATAAATAAATAACTAATAATTGATCATTTGTTTTTACAGAGAACGATTTCACCGTTTCGCTAATATTAAGGTTTGGTAGCAAATTAAAAATATCCTGGAGGTTATAAATAATCTGATGATTTACAGGTAAAGAACCGTTAACCACTTTTTGAAGATAATCTCGGATTTCTTCTAACCGAGATTGTAGACCTTTTAATGAGTTTAATTGATCTGTGACCCGAGTGGAAAGTGTGCCAACAGCGTTGTCTTTGATATCGCGAAGAAGATGTTCGACACCTATTTCTTCCGCTTCTTCTGCTTCGATTTGAGAAGGAACATGAACGAATGTCTTGGTTGCGGCGGTACCATCCTATTAATATTATTAGAATGAAAACAATTAATCTTTAGAAATCAATAATTTTTTCTACATATACATACATCTTTGATTTCCTCGATAGCAAAATATGCATCAGTTGGTATTCCAATATCCTTGGGCTTCACGTCTACAATTACTAGGACTGGATTTGGTGTTTGCCTTTTGAACAATTCGTTAATTTCTAAATCGGATCCTCTAAGTTTTGGCCCACTATGATACCACCCAATCATCTTTTCCCTAGCTAAAAAAAAAAAAAAGATAAAATTAGCAGATATATCTTTTGTGGGGGTTTTTTTTTTTAAAAAAAAAACTTTTAATACCATTGACTTTCTTGAACATATCGTTCATTGATTCTACATAATTGTGATCCAAAAACCAGACTGACGGGTCTCGCTCGTCCTCCTCAAATGGAACTATATTTGAAATAATAAAATACTTGTCTAAGGTATGTGATCAATTATTATCAAGTCATAAATTTGAGAGGTTGTATACCGGCAAAACTATTTGCAACGTTAACAGTTTTGCCATTATTTTGACCCAAAAGAACACCAACTACACGCTTCTTGGTGTTCTTGGCTACACGGTTGTAATGATCTACAACAGACAATAGCACCAATGGGTGAACGATTACTGTCGTATACATGGGTGTCGAAAATATTTTGCTCTTGGCGTAAATTTAACAATCTAAAATGTCATTTTTTGTGATCTCCCGTGATAATTAACGTTAACGTTAACCAATCAAAATATATAATTTTTAAAATAATTTATTGTATATTCTGTATATACTAGAAAACGAGAAAAACATCATATCAGATATAAAGAAGCTTATGAACTGATAAATACTGTATACGCTAAAAAATTTATCACATATATCTAGAGAATAGATAGACACGTGTAAAGTTGGTAAATGTTATATTTATTATTATATTTATTACTAATAAACCCAAACTCATTAAAAAATTTACAAGATATAAACCAAAAACTTCAATTTACAATTGACAAACTCAAACACAATTACAAGAACAAGCATTAACCAAGGTCCTTCTACTAAAGAGCTTGTACATATTCAAATTAAACAGTTAGCAATAACATTTTAACGTAATTAAATAGCTTTAGACGAAAACGTTTCTAATTAGTGTAATTTGATATGGTCCAATAAACGGTAGTCTGGTTTGTCTTCTAAACGAAGTTCTTCTGGTTCCTGATCTTTCGTACAGCGCTCTTGTGAAGCTAACGGTAAAAAAAAGATTGTATTATTTATTAGTGAAACGTTACGTTATCAAAAAGTACTCTAAAAGGTATAAATAAGTTATCCGGCAATAGATTAACATCAGCCAACCATACGAATGGCCCTTGCTCGTCTTTTGTATTCGTTCATTTTCTTTCGGATTATAATAACGACTACCATAAATCATTTCGAAAGTCTACAATATTTTTGACAGTAATAAGATTTTCGACAGTCAATAATAATTTCGACAGACGAAAATAATTTTGCCATACGCCTTTTTGGAGTGCAATGGCAAAAATATTAAAAACATTTCGCATGTCGTCTGCTGTAAATCATCCATAATTTCGACACCAACTGTCGTATTTTGAGTAATTGATATCGGGTTTGCAGTTGGCATCTTATACGTAGTAGACACTGTTTCTAATTGATTTGTCGTTATGTTAGGTTCTATTAATAGATCAACTTTTATTTAAGCTTGCTATATCTTGTTATATCCAATCATCTTTTTTTAGTTGCATGCATAACGATTATGAACTTGAGTGATATTATTGTCACATCACATTCACGTTATAATGAAATCCTGCACGTGTAGAAGTTACCTTTGACTCCGATTTTTTTCTGGAGATCGTTGATCATGTGATATAAAAAATTTTCAGTGCAATGTGATATCTAAGTATAACGATAAAGTATAATAGGCATTGAAAGTAGTTGGTAGTCTCAATATAAAGCAGTGGAAGTTTGTGTGCAGCTTATACTTGATATATTGATACGTAATATATAAGACATATTCATACGACTATTCATTCTGAAGCTGAAACTCCCTGTTTTTCAATCGTTTTATCTTCCTCTTTCTTTCGCGCCTTTGAATCTTCCCTCCAACTGCTGCAAGCGATTAGAAACTGAGTTTCAGGTTGTTTTATTTGAGCTCAACCTTTGTGAATCCCTTGTTAGTTATTCCATACCTTTCCATCTTAAGTGTCCCCTCTAAAAACACACACATATATATACATATATACGACACTCATAAAAGGCTTTTTTTTTTTTCCTTACCCAACAAAATCAAGTGAATATATTTAATCTAGTAAAATGGCGGCAAATCACCATCACCACATGACAAATAATATGGCTAACACGCATAGTTTACACTCCTCAAACGTAGTGGGCGTACACTACAGAGTTGGGAAGAAAATCGGTGAGGGAAGTTTCGGTGTCATCTTTGAAGGTAAATCAACCATTTGTCTATTCGGCAACATTTAGCTTTTTCTTTTATCACTGTCGTGAATATGTTACTTTTTCTCGGAGTTTGAAAGTGTCTGACAGGATTTCATCACAATGCTGATTGACATAGAATTTGTTAAGAGTAAACGAAAAAAAAAAATTTTATTTTTATTTTTATTTATTCATGTTTTTTTTTTTTTGACTTGAAAATCTTCAAATACTGCACCGATCCTACATTTGATATATACGTATAGTTTACATGATTATTAGTTTATTAAGTTAAATTGACTTTAGCATCTGTTTGACAACATTAATTTATATGACTTATTCTTGCAAGTAACTTGAGGTCTTTTATTTGATAACGTTTTTATCAGAAAGATAAAATAATCACTTCAGATCTGGACTTCTACAGCCATCAGATCTTACTACCTATTTTTCTTAATATTCCATCACTCGTTCAATGCATTTACTTATTCTATTTAACTTTAGGGACAAATTTGTTAAATAATCAACAAGTTGCCATAAAATTCGTACGTTTTTTTTTTTTTTTTTTTACGGTCATAAATATTTATCTATGGCTAAGAATAAAGTTACTTATTAGTTAAATTACAAAATTCAAAAACCAGGAACCACGAAAAAGTGATGCACCCCAACTTCGTGATGAATATAGAACATATAAAATTTTGGCTGGCTCACGTATGTTATTAATTTTTTAACCAATATTACGTGAAAATCTTTAATAAAGATAATCTTACATATTACTATTTCTATTTATCATTTTTCTCATATATAGCGGGTATACCAACCGTATATTATTTCGGTCAAGAAGGTTTACATAACATATTAGTCATTGATCTTCTTGGTCCAAGCCTGGAAGACTTGTTTGATATGTGCGGAAGAAAATTCGGCATTAAGACAGTAGTTATGGTAGCAAAGCAAATGGTAAGAATATATTAACACTTTAGCAATAGAATGTTTATATACATATATATATATATATTAATGTAACTTATTATTTATTTAACTTTTGTATATGTTATTAATTATTAGCTTACACGAGTACAAACTATTCACGAGAAGAATCTCATTTACCGTGATATCAAACCAGATAACTTTTTGATTGGCCGTCCGGGGACAAAAGCTGCCAACGTTATTCATGTTGTTGATTTTGGCATGGCTAAACAATATCGAGACCCAAAAACAAGACAACATATTCCATATCGAGAAAGAAAAAGTCTAAGTGGAACGGCTAGGTACATGAGTATCAATACACATTTAGGAAGAGGCAAGTCATTAATTTGTACGAGTTTTTTTTTAATACATTTGCAACATGTATTTCATTATTCATTGTATTGATAGTGTAAAAATACGTATTTAAATGCAATACCCTATAGAGCAATCACGACGTGACGACTTAGAAGCTCTTGGACATGTTTTTATGTATTTTTTAAGAGGTGGCCTACCATGGCAAGGACTTAAAGCAGCCACAAATAAGCAAAAATATGAAAAAATTGGAGAAAAAAAGCAATCAACGCCAATCAAAGAATTATGTGAAGGTTTCCCAGGTATGTTCTCTGTTATTATATAATATATGTTATTTTTATTGTTCATTAATTATTTTTTTGATATACATTACTTTTATTTTCATTATTTTCATCATTAATTATTTTGTGCTGATTCTTTCTTTTTCAGAGGAGTTTGGAATCTATCTTAATTATGTCCGTAAGCTCAGTTTCGAGGAAAATCCGGATTATGATTTTTTGAGAGAACTTTTCACTAAAGTCTTAAAGAATACTAATGAGGTAGAAGATGGTATTTATGATTGGATGCTATTAAATGGTGGAAAAGGGTGGGAAGCAGGTTCGGTAAGAATTATTTTATTAATATGTTTTCTACTTTATCAATATTTTTGAGTCATTATGACAATTACAAAGAATATTCTCAGAGATTATATTTATTTTCCATCGTCTTTGTCGCTTTTTGGTTTGTGATCCACACACATCAATAGCGGAAAGATGACGGCACACTTAACCCTGAAACTAACACCCGCGTAACACTTCATGGTACCTCCTCCCAGCCATATAGCACGAACGCTGGTATTCATCAATCTGCTCATCTTCATGTTCATCATGGATCATCGGATCCACGTCATCATCGTTCATCACTTAATCGTGGTCCATCGATGAATCGTAGCCAACAACAAACACCTCCTTCACCCGCTTTAGTTCATGCTAATTCTAAGGCACCACGAGGGACGGGAAAGGCGCACAAACACAACAGTGCGATGTTGAATTCTGGAGTCGAAGATTTGAATAATCCGTACTCTGGTCGTGCTGGTATGAACGGAGGTAACGGTGGAAATGCCAATGGCATCCAAGGAAACAATGGTGCCGATTCAAACTCTCACCGAAGGCGAGGAATTTGGCAAAAGTTCATCGGCGTTATTACATGTAGTATGTGTAGCTAAGTTTCTGATTTCTTTTTCTCTATGGTTGCACTCGTATATGTAAAATTTATTTTATTGGATAGAAAAAAGATATTAAAAAATCAAAGTATTTCATATAAATTCATATTTTTGTCGTTTCTTTCGCACCATCCATCTTTCGTTTTTGTTTATAAGATTCATAAACATATGATAATGTAGTGCATAATTTGTGACTTTTAAAAAAATTTTTTCTAAGATAATGGGTTCTTTCGTGCAACTTAATATTCTAATTAATTAAAAATATATATATGTATACGAACTCTCTAATTTTTCCGTTTTTTTTTCTATCATGACACAATATGTTTTCCTAATGACCGATCATCCAATATTATCTAGGTTGACAACGAAAATTCTCCAAATTTCTCAAAGGCAACAAAAAACAAAGAAAACAAAATTATTTTTGAACGCTAATGCATTTTGGATATATTTTCCTTTATAATAACACCTAGGAACTTCTGAATCTCGTTCTATATAAACATTGTTTTGCATATCGTTTACATTCTCAAAATTACCTACTCTTTAATATTTGTCAAGCAGATTCTGATTCACTTTAAATTACTTCAGTTTTGAATCTTGAGTTCTGTTTGGACGAATGTCACCATTGAACGGAAGAAACAAAAATAAGTAAAAAAAAAAAAAAAAAAAAGAAAAAAAAAACTATATGAGCGTATCGATTTTATAGCAATGATGTTTTTTTTGTTGCGCTCTTTACTTTATTTGTTTTTTTACAAATTTGTGTAATACTTATTGTGAACTAATAGATTTTGGTTTTTATCTTTTGGATATTAATTTTTTTTTTCTGGAGCATATGTAAAATGAGGGCTTATTTTATTTTTATTTTTTTCTCTAAAAAAAAAAAAAAAAAGACAAAAAAAAAAGGTGGATTCTCGCCGCATCCACTTTAGATATAGAAATGTGTAATTAATATATTCCACATAGTAAAAAAGTCGGTTGAATTATATAGTAAAATAAGCATCTGGAATAAATGCGATTTTGATAATTTGAAATTTTACCTATAATTTTGGCTATTCTTATCGTAATCTTACCTATCAATTCAGCTTTCTGTTTTGCTTTATAAAAAAAAAGATGTTTCTCGTTTTATATATTTGGGTTGGTGCTGCGGAAGAAATTATTTTTCCAAATCTGAACTCTCACTGGAATAGATTAATAGAAAGTTCAATACATTCTAGTAATACAGTGAGCGAGATTATTTTTTCAAAATTCAAAATGTTTCAAATGTTTCGATAGAGTAAGATAATTTTGCCAAGGTGAAAATTTCGATTTAACCCTCAACAATAATTCGGGTTTATTAAGTATTGCGTCGCAATGATATATGTAAATGGTTGAAAATTTTTGGGGCATGCCTGTAATTAGGGTTGTCTAAGCCGTGCATGACCCAAAAAATTTTTGTATGCCCAATTGTTTTTTTTGATACTTCTGCACTTACGTTTTTTGATCCATCTAAACATACCCTAAAATCTCTATATTTTTTTCTAACTTTTAACTTTTAACTTCAACAACGTGCAACCTTATTGGTTAGTTTTGGTTAGTTTTTTAAGGTATGTTTAGATATATCAAAAAAGTAGGTGTAGGAATATCAAAAATGTATGTTTTGCGCCCCTGAGGTAGTGCATGGTGAACAAACCGAGGTTTTATCCAAATTAATAAATTTTTTGATTTTTTTATATATTTTAAAATGCTTTTGATTTTTAGAATTTTTTTTTTTTAAATATTAACGGTAAGGCATTTTTAGAATTTTTAAAAAACTTTTATTTATCAAATTTATTAAAAAACAAAAGTTATAAAAAAAGTTTTCAAATATTTATATTTCATTAAATTTTTTTTTTTTTGCATTATAGTTCCTGTTTTTGGAAAAAGATTTTTATTCAAGTTTATAGGACATAGGTGTCTTTAAGGGTTTTCTTATATAAGAGGTTACAGCTAGTTATACATGCATTTTTGGTGCCTAATTTAAGTAGTTTATTTATACATTACTATATAAGTTCTACATTAGGTGTTATACCTGCAAGTCAACTATAGGTCTTGTCTATTTAAATCCTTTGCATATGCAATTTATCTTGTATTATAAGAATATTTTTAAAATGTTGTTTGTTAAAGTTTTTGATCCTTATTAGTACTTTTAGAATTATTTTATTTTTGACAAAAAATTTACTAGAGTTTGTTATATTTTACATATAACTAATCTAGTTTTATGCAACACATTGTAGTTATCTAACACTTGCAATTATAAGGGTTACTTGTTTGATTACTATATACATTATTTTTACTTTTATAAAGTTTATTAAAATTCTGATACTTATCTTTTTGATATTTTTTTTATCTAGAGGTGTGGTGATCTAGTGAAGTGGATAGGTTGTCAACCTCCAAGTGGCAGGTCTAGAGTTTCAATCCCAGTGATGGCAAAAATTTGCAATTTTTTCTGTTTTACAGCTAACTGTCTTCCGTGATTGGTTGGGATAGGATACCTGTAACTCGTGTCATACCAGCCTGACTGGAAGGTCTAGGC
>CAJVQA010008243.1:0-13113 GCA_910591915.1 Cetraspora pellucida | reverse complement strand
GTAACCGGGTGAAGTCAGTGTGTTAAATTAGATAGTATATAGTACTAGTAATAATCGATCCTAAAATGTAACCATAATATTTGTACTATATCAAAGATTAAGCTAATAAAAACCATCTGGCATTGTCGCCAAAAAAAAAAAAAAAAAAAAAAAAAAAAAATTTAGCAAAATATTTTTAATATGCTAATCTTATATATATATTGCATCTGAAGTAGTAATTTATCTAAAGTAGTAACTGGCTAAAATTAAGCTTCTGAAATTAGATCTTCATGCATGTATTAAATTTTAATTTTGGCAAAATACTACTTTAAATAAATTACTATATACTTCAAATGCAATATATATAATATATATTTAATTATATAATTAAAAAATATTAATTTTTTTATAATATTTTTAATATTATTACTGTAATAGTTAAATAATTTTAAATATATATGTTAAGTTTGTCATAACTTTATTTTAATTAATTAAATATACATATTATTATTGCATAATTATTATATATTAAAAATATAATAATTATATTTATATTAACTTTATTATAATTATATTTTCAAAAATTTAAAAAGCAAAATAATTGGATGTGGTGACTTAGTGAAGTAGTTAAGTTGTCAACTCCTAAGTAGTAGATTGGAAGTTTAAAACTTATTAATAGTAAAAATTTAAAAAACTATTTATATTATATCAGTATTATTGAAAGTAAGTAGTATTATGGCAATGGCACTCTGTTGATCAGTTGGGATCAGTACCTGTAACACAGTTGCATCAGATGACTGACAAGTCATGGGACATCTGCACAATATTGGAGTTACATAGAGAAATGCAAACCAGTATCAAGTAGTGCAAACCCAAGATAAATTCTCATGACTATGTAAATCTATGAACTAGAAAACCAGAGCCCATTTGGAAAGACCTAAGTAGAAAGATAGCACAGATTTTCAACAATACTACTGTAAAGGCTAGACCTAAAAAACAGATACCAATATAAAAAAAATTAGGCAGGCAAGAATCTCAGATGAGGAGTACTATTAATCAGGCTGCTAAAAGTCTCAAACTAGAAGAAAAGAACCTTGGAAACAGATTTTGGGATACCAGAGACAGGTTATAGTCCTACCAGGCTATCTGGATTGGAAGTCTAAGATCAGAAACATGTATATACTATAAGTACTAGAGATATACTGTGAAGTTGGTGCTAGGGTTTGGGTAAACTCTGCAAGAGTAATCTCTGTTAACAAAAGACTAAATGTGGGTAGTTAGTTAGCAGGTGGGCCTTCTGTAGCTATACAATTAGGTGACATACTCTGAAATGTGTAATGACTTAACAGATAGAAAGATTACAGTTAGGTTAGACAGCACTTAGGTGTATGGAAACTTGTATGTTATTTGTCAATGTAAGTATAAGGATTAGAGTATTTAAATAGATAATCTCCTAGTAGATTGCAAGTATGACAGCTAGTGTAGAATTTTTTGTGTAAGTAGACTACTTAAAATAGACACCAAAAGTTGTACATGTGGTTAGTTGTATACTTACCTTGTACAAGTTATATAATCATAATTAAAATACAATAAAAGCAATAGCTACTAATAACTATAGCCTTAGCATAACCAAAAAAAAAAAAGCAAAGTAATTATTATAATATAGTAATGCAGTCAAGAGGCCCTAGCTGCTGCAACAAAATTGTCTTAGCAAATTCTTGATTTTGATTGGCTAAACATGATTATCAAAAATTTTGCTAAAATTAATTAAAATTTTTACTAATAAAATTACAACCAACTATTAAGTGAAAATTAGCTGTAGTAAAATTGGCATCTAGAATATTGTTATTAAATATTAACATAATTGTAGTAAGTAATTTTTTTTCTTTGATACTTCAAAGTGAAAAGTAATTATTAAAAGAATGAAAATTGAAATAAAATTATAAAAACTAATCAAGAAAATGTAATTGCATCAGAAAATCTTGTAAAATTTACAGTATTTTTAATGTTTTTTTAGAAGATTATAATTTTGATTATTTATTTAAGTAAAAGATTTTTATAATGCTGATTATTTATTTGAGTAAAAGGTTTTTATAATTCTGAATTTAGGACATAGCAACAAAAACTTGTTAAAAAAAATAATAAACTCAAATAGTAACAAATGACTTTGTAGTATTAATAAAAATTTTGTATCATTGCATATTATACTCATTTAAATAATAATGAAATATTTCAAATATTTAAAAAAATAATTATAATACTTTCTGGTTGTATACTTATTAAGTTAATCTGAATTTGTATATTAAGTTATATAAATTTTTAATGCTTAATATATTAGTTAAGTAATGCTAAATCATTTTTTGAAGTAATTGTTATGGACTAATAATCAAGTATTACAGTCTAAAAATTTTGCTATATTATATAAATTGCAGATTATATATAAATTAAGCATTCAAATTTTTTTTATATTTATTCTTTTTTCTTAATAAACTTGCAGTAGAACTAATAATTTTTTCATCTTGCTTTGTTTAACATACATATATTTATTATTGCTAATAATGTCAATGTTATAACAAACTTGCAAAAAAAATTAATAATAGTTATTTTTTTTATTTCATTTAATCTTTCTAATTTTTTTTTGTTGCTTAAACATCATAAGTTTTATATATAAAATTAAAATTTTATATTATAATAGATAACCAAAAAAATTTATCTAAGTGTGATCATTGTAAAGAATGGTAATTAAAAGAAAGTTTTATTAGATCATGTAATAAAATTATTAAATTATATAACAAATATTAAGTATTAATTAACAATGCAAATAAGGTTAAAGTAAAAAAAAAAATAAAGTTAAAAAAATTAAGTAATGCCAAGATTTTGTCTGTAAACTGTAATATCTTATAAAATATTTTTAGATTTTTTAGAATTTTATGAAAATATTGAGAACATAGAACTGTATAAACAGATATTTGATATGAAAGCTGCAGTTTTTCTTGATGTCTTTTTTGATCATATTGAACTATTAATAAAAATAAAAGTAATAAACTTGTTGCATATTAAGTTATAAGTCTTATATTCAAAGCTAATAAATATATCTATATTTATTATACTTACAATAAGTTAAAAAATAGTATATCTTTCATTTTTTATTGTAATTGTAAAATTAAAAGACAGAACAAAAAAGCTCATATTAAAAATATTATTAAGCAATAAGATACTAAACCTTAACTTCTATAATTTGAATATAAAGATTTTATTATTATTACAATTAACAGATTTTATAAGTTAATTTATATTTATGTTCATTATTTGCTATATTCATAATTTTATTTTATTAATAGTTCTTTAAAATTAAAAGTTATATTCAAAATAATAAGTTTTTTACTTTTCTTCAATTAAATCAAAACATAAAAACTGTATATTTTGATGAATATTTTAATATTACAAAATATCACTTATTCACAGAATTGCATCTCAATATAAAAGTTACTCATTATCTACAACTTGAAAGACTCACCTTCAACTACTCAGATCTCAAAGTCTTTATGTATCTACATTAGTATTAGCTTATATGAATGATATATTCTGAATAGCAAAAACAAAACAAGAACTAGAACAAATTACTCAAACTGCTTCATTCTTCTATCTAATAGCCAACATTCAGATTAATACTACCAAATCTGGTTTTATTTCTAATTTATTTATATCTAATATTCAAATTTTCAACTCTATCTTAGAATCTATACCTGCTAGCCATCCATTTAAGTTTATAGATTGTTAGTTTATACTTAATAACAAACAAGCTTAACAAATCAAAATTATTCAAGAAAAAACACTTCAACTTACAAATATTGCTAGTACAAAGAAAATTATAGATAAATAAATTATCTATATAATCGATACAGTTATTATATCTATACTTAAATATAAATTACACAATATTATTATACCTTACTCCATATGCAACAACATTCTTACTAAATACTTAACAATAGCCAAATGCAAATTTCATCTAGCACATTCAATCCTTAATAGTACTATGCTTAACCCTTACTTGTATAATGTTTATAACATATAGGATATTCACTTTAACATCATATTACTAACTTTTTACTATGACTTAACAATTCTTACTTACTAGAAACTTCAACATAGATCAGATACAACAGCTTCAAAACAAACTATAATCAACTATTAATATACTTTAACACCTTAATCCCATTATCAATAACCCAAACAAATATACTTTAAATTTCAAAATTATCTAATTACTGATACACTTAAACATATCAATAACAGCTAATCCTAATATTTTATAGCTAAACATAATATCATACAATTTTCAATTAATTTTATCCCAATATACTCAATATATTAGCTTCAAAAAACAAATCAAAAATCTTAACATTCTATATATTGAACAGCTTTGTATAGCTAATAACACTACTTTACTAAAATAGAAATATCTTTTACTACAACTGTCATACTTATCTAAAGGTTAAAAACTATTATAGTTCACTTATTTGGAAGACACTATAATAGTCTAAAATAGTTTCAGAATTCTTTTTTCACACTACCAACAACCAGTATATAACTTATTTGCATACAGCTTATAATATATTTCTAAAAAATCTAAACCCTAGTTACTTACATATACTAATAATAAGATTATCATCAGCAAAATTCACAGACATTTCAAAAACACTAACAAATATCTATCACATACTGGCAAACAAAAATTGACATAAATCACTCTAACTACTATTCTCTCTTACCAACCTAATGCTTATCTTGCTTAGACTGTTACTTAAACTTTAACAGAATTCAGAATTTATGTACAATTAATGTATCTGTAATTATCTCTTTCCAATTTTTAGGAAAAGTTAATTCTAACTCTTTAAACTTTAATTCTATCTATATTGATCTTATTTATTTAACAGTCATTAAATACTCATTATTAATTCCTCCAATGCTAACAATCCCAATTTCTAACTTTTATGTTTTTGAAATATTCAAAACTAGTAAAGCAGCAAATATACTTGAACAATACTCAATTCTTAATAGCTTTTAACAACAACTTAACTTTTATACTAATGGCTCAGTAATTAATATCAGAACTGACCAATGTACAATAGACATTGGTTGGGTTTAGGTCAATAAAAATAACTAAATTATTCACAAATTTTTTGCTAAAATTAACTTCTGGCCATTATTCTACAAAGCAGAACTGATGACTATTCTTTCAGCTATTTCTACTATATTCTGAAATGCAATAGTTAACATCTTTACAGATTTTTAATCTATTATTACTAAATATACTAACATCTATACTATACTTTCTAATTCTAATAAACTTTTTAAATTCAATACATAGCCTATATGGTATATCTTATTAAATATTATTAAATCTTATAATCTTTAAATCTATTTTTATAAAATGCAAGCTCATACTGATAATAATCTAAACAATCTTGCTAACTCTCTCACTAAACAATATAATCTCTCTCCTGATTTATATTTTAAATATACTAATATCTACAACCCATACTATATGCTATTCTGGAACCAACATTTTATAGAATACTCTACAAGAACATTTATCAAAAATATTTGCAAAGCCTATATTTTGGCAATGTGGTTATCTCAAAAACAGAACTAAGAATGAAATTAACTTATTTCAAAAATAAATTAGAAATCCACTTGGCTATACTTTAATTATAACCAAAAACCTACACATAATATAACCAACTTCAAACTTAATCATCTCAAATCCTTTAAAATTAAAATTTTACTAAACAAACTATATACATACTTCCTATATTATAAAATATACTATACATTTTCTATAATACAAACTGCTTTTATTGCAACTTATCTAACTCTTTAACATATTGGCAAATATGTTCTAACCCAACACTACTTACTAGTATTATTCAAAATACTATTTTCAAACATATTAACCAAAGCAATCTTGACCTTTCTAAACTCCAATAAGAAAAACTTATTCAAAAAATTCAAAACTATAAAACCTTTTATCAGATACTATTCAATGAAAACTTATTTTATATTTATATTATCCTTAAAGAACTCATACCAAAATCTTTAATTTAAACAATTTAAAACTTTAATATTTCTTACAAATTAACATTACAAATAACTATTAAAATACTACTTAAAATTAATAAGCTATGCTACAAACTACTCTAAAAACCATATTGTATAAACTTTTCAAATTAGAAAAAACAACAAGTTCTCAAATCTCCTTTCTCTAAACACTTAACTCAAACTAATCATAATAGACAAACTAAATACAACTACCAAATATATACATATTAATGTATATGTGAACTACCTAACTATGTACACTTAAACTCTAATATATGTCTACCTTTCGATCATGCTATTAGAAAAATCAATATATGAACTATTCTATGGATCAAATACAATATCTTATTTAATTATATTTTAAGTATTCAAATCTAGATATGTCTTAACCTCTCTAGTAGATTTAGATCACAGATAAATATATCTGAGCTTTACTCTTGAATGTAGTTTTCTTCTTGTTTGTACTTAATTTAGTTATATATAATTAGCAATTTAATGATTAACTCTAAGTGTTGATCTCAACTATAGCATTTATATAGAATTATTTTTGTATATAGTAATTCTATGAAGTTACTAACTTTAAAAACTACCAATAAAGATATGAGCAAGGTCTCACCTTAACATCAAAAAAAAAATTACTACATACTTACTATGTAGTTTCAGGATTTCTGTATAGCTAGAACCTTTATAAAAATTTTGGATAATTTATATTACACAGATCTGGTAATTTAATCAGTAGGTGAAGAATGGTATAACCTACTTTGTTCAATTAAAGATTGTTATTTATAGGTCTAGTCAGAACTTGAAAAAAATTAGAGTTTTTCTATTGATTACAGTAGAAATTTTTTAATTATTCAAATTTCCTAATTATCTACACAGTATTTTTTTTTGTTAAAAATAGACAAATGTACCATATTGGATAAAAATATTGATCTTATATCAGAGTAAAATAATAAGGATTTTTAATAATATTAAATCTATAATATTCTTAGATAATAAGATAGATTAATAAATTTATCACATCTTTTATCCAAATAAGGTATTATGATTGTATTAGATAGTAATATTAGAGACGTCAATATATTATAGCTATAGAATTAATAATAATAAATATCTGGATTTCAAATATTCTAATTACATAAATATATAGACATATTCAGTTTGCATAACATATATACAAGGCCTCAATTCGATCTACTTCATTTTTTTTCTAATGTGTTTGTTCAAGAAAACAATTTAAAAAAGGTAGGAATATAAATTGTAAATTATATATAAAACTCATAGTATTTTCAAAATTTTATAAAATTTTATTAAGCAAATCATTTTCAGACTATTAATTAAAATTATAGAATAGGTTTTTCTGATCCTAATAATATTAAAATTAGTTAAATATTTATCAAAATATGGATTTTTAAATTTTAGATATTAAAAGTTGTTTACAAAAATCATATAATGATCATATGATATCAACCAATCAAATTAATCAATTGGTGCAAATTCGAGCCAACCAAAGAAGACTTTACAACATATAGAAGTATAGTTTTTTTTAAAATGTTTTATCAACTAAAATTTTATTATAATAAAAAGAGAAATCTGTTCTTTATATTATAAAATTTTTTTATTAGTAGCATATTTTCATTTTCTATATAAATATTATTGTACCACTATTTTATATCCTTGATTAGCCCAATTGATGATCACTATTTTAAATTTTT
Organism: Cetraspora pellucida; assembly: GCA_910591915.1. Classification (NCBI taxonomy): domain Eukaryota; kingdom Fungi; phylum Glomeromycota; class Glomeromycetes; order Diversisporales; family Gigasporaceae; genus Cetraspora; species Cetraspora pellucida. The sequence continues at coordinate 5,314 of CAJVQA010008243.1, read as the reverse complement.
ATTTATATAGAAGGTTTAGAGTAAGGAATCTAAATCCTGGTCTATTTTAAGGACGCTTTAAAATAAAAATAAAAATAAAATATCGTGATATATAGTATGTGTGAATAACCTTTATTATATAATCTGACAGTAAAATAAAAAAATATATGGTTTACATATACTACACGGAGATTTCTTTCCATACATTATTATCATATACACATTCAAATGTATTACATATATATTTGCTCTTGTTAAATCTTCATATGCAGAATTTTCAAATATTTTGTGTATGTGTATAAACAAAGGAGCCAAATATTTTTATGATTACTAATAATCAACGTTACTGCTACAATACTAAAGAAAATTCTAAAATGATTATCGCTATCATAATAATTAACATTGTAATAGAATTATAGTACGTACATACAATATCAGTTTTACAATTCTATCACATATTGTAAATGTGTACAAGGTTGGTGACAAAGACTAAATTCTTAAAATTTGTAAGAGGGGATGGTTCATATAGTAAAAATTGTTCAACGAAAACTTCTTGTACGCTTGTTTTTTGATCTTCCTGATCGTGTTACGTTTCATCTAATCTTGAAATCTGATTCGTAATTCAATTCTATCAATAGATGACGCATTTAGGAAGTACTCTCAATTGCGCCAAGCATGTTTATAATAATTTACAAAAATGTTAAACAAAAAAATGTTAAAATATGTTACATTACGAGTAGAGGTGCTAGTGAAATTAAAGAATTAAATTAGTTTCACTGTTATTGGTGAAAATGGTGAATTTAATTTAGTTAATTTCACCTGCATATCTAATTATGTGCCAAAGAAAAAAAAGAAAAGAAAAAATATGCAGAAAAAAAGCGAGGAAAAAAAGAAGCATAAACAAGAAAAAAAAAAGTTCACAAGATTTCTAAATATACAGTATATATGAAGGAAATTAAAGAGAAATAACATCTATTCACGTGACTATATAATGGATTGTTTGAAATTGTATCTGACCCAAAGCCTTATTGACTGAAAAATTGAATTTGTAGACCGTTTTCTTCATTGGTCATAAATGGAAAACAATTATCATATACATAGCAACTATTATCAGTTGAAATGTAATTTTGGTTATTTTGAGTATTTAAAAAATCCAGGTCTGAATTCCAAAGAATTGGCCAATGAAAATCTTGTGCCCCTTCTGGACTCTCTGAAAAGAAATCAAAAAGGCCCAATTCTATCAATCCTGGTTGTGATTCAAATGATGTTGACAATGATGTTGATAATGGTGTCGACAATGATGTTGACAATGATGAAGGTAGTGATGTTGAAAATTCTGAAGATAATCCTGAAGAGAATTGTTCTAAGGAAGGCAATTCCTCTAAAGGAGGGCTCAGAAATGCAGATAAATCTAAAGAATTTGTGGGGCTGGAACTGAATGATGAAACCTCAGACTCAGACGACAGTGGGGAATTTTCTAAATACGAATCTTTATCTGAAGCAAAATCGCTGGTGCCAAGGAAGTTAGTTGTACTAAAAGCCGATGTAAATGCAAGATCTTCAATTTTAGGTTTGGGTAAGTATTGTTTAAAATTATTGTTCCGTTTCTTCGGAGAAAATTTGAAATTTGGATAGCGTTCATTGTGAACACATTGACTTTGGAAAGATAAACTCTATTCCATTAAGATAAGAAATTACAAAATAATATAAGTTGCTTGGCATAATCAAATAGACTATTAAATATATATTATATATATATAGATTTAAAAGAAATTTTACCTCATAGGTTTTTTTCGCATGTTGTGGAAGTGTCGCCCAAATTTTCTTAGAATGGCGGCAAATCTCTGGCATGGTAAACCTATACCCAAGTTTCCTCAATTCTAACATATAACAGTTCTTCATGAGGAAGAACCCATTAGGAGGTCTTGGTACATGTGTACTTTCGAGACTTCGTTTCTTTGTTGAAATAAGCTCAGTGATATGGTATTTTGGGTTGTAAATATTATTCAAATCTAGCTCTTTAGGAATTTCACGCATTGGTCGAGCATTTCGAGTAGATGATGACTTGTTTCCGCTCATTTTACCTTTGATAAATACTCGCGTTTTTAAAGTTAATACTTAAAGGGCTAATGTATTGATAAAGAACACAGAATTTAATTATGCTAATTTTCTGGCAGAATGAGTTCAATGTGTTTATATATATATATATTTTTTACCTTTAAATTATAATAAATTGTATAACATACTTATATGCGCATGGGCATAGAGGTTCAGTCACACGAGTATATAGTACTCACATAAACAATTAAAGTAAATAGAATTCTGTAAGATTATGTTTTTAGCAAGTAAGCCACATAGATCTAGTAGAAACAACTTATCAACAAATAAACATGAAGGATCAATTCCTTTTGCTAAAAATAGAACTAACAACTCCATCGAAAGGGTCCGGACGTAAACCTTTTCCTTCATCATTTGTCTAAAAATAGATCTTTAATTATTAAATCACCCGGTCTTTATACTAATACGATTTGATATCTTTAAGCGATAAGAGTCACGTGATGATGGAATTAAAGCGAATTAAGATTGTCGGGAAAATTACATGTGACCACCAAAAATGTCCAAAATGTACAACGCAAATGTTTTGAAGATCATCCATTATCTAATATCTATATGGAGTTTATATTCCATTATTTACTTATATTGTATGGAAATAGAACTCTACAAAGAAATCCAAGACGGAAACAGCTCATAATATGTGTCCAACTTTGTAAGAATTACAAAGAACGTTTATGGCTACTTGATAAATGCGGATCTAGAATAAAGAGTCTCGATCTTCACGTGATATTGTTTATTACATAATTGCTATTCAATGATGAGAAGAATATTCCCAAAGAATTTTTTTTATTTATAGAATGTTTTTTTTCAAGTCATTTCTTTATTTGTCAACTCTAACGAAAATAACCCTTTATAAGTATTTAATTTCGAGAATCTGACCATCTAGTTACGCGTACAATTAAAAAAAAAATCATGTCTTCCAAATTTTAAATATAATCCCTGAATGATGCCCATTGTGTTTATCTTCTCATTGTTAAAATTAATTGTTTTTGTTATAAACTTTCTATGGAGAAGTGAACCTTTTCTTTTCAGAAGCTTATTTGCTTGTTTATTTATTTATAATCGAGAATAATACTAGATTTTCTAACTAATGCATTAGCAAGACACTCGCAAGCTATTATCCTGAAGTTCGACTAAAAAGGGTGCATTTCTTTGTGACTAAAAATATATTGCAGTATCTAAACTCGAAATCGATAAAGTCAAGAGGCGATTCATATATGATGTACAAACATCTTCTTAAAAAATCAAAAATCGAAATAGAAAAAAAATTTCAAAGCAAACTCTAAATTTCATTACGTTATACCACTGATATTATTAATTTCTTAAAAGTGAATTTCTGTAGAAAATTCCATAAAAAGAAAAATTTGTTTGTGAACATATTTATTATAAATGACCAACACTTTTATTAAGCATATGATAATAATAAATTTATACATTTAGGGAAGGTGGAAAAATTTTTAGCATTCAAACGTTCTCTATTCAGTAAATCATTATTTTACAAACGATAGATAATGTAATTCTAAGGACCAAAACTCTTTGTTATATGTTAATTGTATGAGTTTTGTATACCCAGAATTTTAGTATTCAGGTAATTTTATTTGTTTCAAAAATTAATTGTGATCATAATAATGAAGCTTATGTATATAATATATTTAATATGTAAGAGGATTAATTTAAAATTATCGTTCATTACCATCCTGCATCATCCTTACGACATATATGTTTAAAAAAAACTCCTAATAACATTAATAGTATGCATAATTGGCTAATTTCTTGTATTACAAGGTTTTTGCCTAGGCTAAAATATTGTGTACACTTAAAAGGTAATTAAAAAATACCGGTAATTTAGATATATATATCATTGTACTACTAAAATAGCATTTTAGATAATACAATGGTTTCATGCGTTTTTAATTTGGACTTAATGCATGAAACACTTTCGGCAAATTCTGAAATTGTCAAAAAGTGTTAATCAAAAGGTTTCCCATAAAATAATCCGCATATACATCACGTGAACATTATAATTGTATTTGATGGAAAGTTCGTCTGTTTCAATTTTTTTATGCAATCTATGCAGAATGCGCAAGCCTGCACAATCCTAAAGTGGTGTTAAAATGAAAAGGAGGATAAAAATAATAAAAAAATAACCCGAATAAAATAGATTCAAACTTTTGATAAATGATTATGCATAAGATTTCTGCGAATTTTGCGCATAATTACGCGCAGGAACCCTATATTATATTGCACAATAAAAATCAATTTACAAGGCTGTTGTTATAATCGTAGCTTCTTATGCTAAAATTGACCGTTGCTGAACTTTTGGGTCCTGGATCAAATATAATATAAGAGACACCTACTCTATATCAGTTGATTAATAATCAATTTTTATCATTGGCATATTTTATACTATATTTGATCTTCGGGTTCCTAAATAAATCCATAATATAGTAATTGGACCCGTTAAAGCAATATTCATCCGGGTATTATTATTAAAATACCTAGATTACCCGTGTTACCCGGGTTATCCGGGTATATGATTATGAGTGAGGTCTAGGCGATAATAACGATTGGCTAAGTTTTGTTTACTAATTATTAATTAGCAAATTTTTTCAAGTTGGACCAAATCTCTAATAATAACTTCAACATGGGTCCAACCCCCTAACTATAATGTCTTATAATTCGCATATATTCTATTAATAAAACTAACACCTAGCCTATCACTACACAAAAAGCCCTAAAATTTTTAAATTTCGTATTCTTTCAAAAATAAGCACCTTTTTTGCACGCAATGCTGGCCACAATTATTGTGAAGCGGGCTAAAGTTGGCATAGTGTGAACAAGGGATGCTTATTTCGGAGAAATAGGGTGGACCAAAATTTCAATGCAACTATAAAAATGGTCAACGTAAAGCTGGATTAGCACGACTATCTGGAGCGAAGCGGAGAATCCAATGGGAATTATGAGATTTATTTTTGTCTGCTACTATTTTTATATTTGATTTACTTAATCAATACGTCCGCTTCTATTTTTAACTATCCATCGTGAAAGCTGAATTTTAACTCCGGTCATCTAATACATGTTTCTATTTGTACATCCTGATGCGAAAAAGGATTATCACCCGTAGTACAATTAATTAGACTCCTGATGAGAGTTACTGAAACTTGGATTAAATGAATGAAGTTGAAAAAAATATAGAAGTCTAGTGATATACTATTATTAT
>CAJVQA010008242.1:0-13114 GCA_910591915.1 Cetraspora pellucida | reverse complement strand
CAGCTGTAAGAATAGGATACAGAAGATTCTGGAAGGTTTAGTACAAGGTCAAAGGTTCTAAAGAACTGCTTTAAAGATTTAGTGGCCATGGCATATTTTCACCGCCATCAGCCAGGGTCATTAGTAGGCAGAAGTAGGTGGGTGGATACAGAAACAGAGTGGTTAAATAGGGAACCTACAAGTAGGTTTTAGGTATGCCAGCTAGTGTAGAACCTTCGAGTGGACTACTTAAATTAAACAATGACTAAAGTTGTATGAGTGGCTACTTGTACACTCTCTCTATGGTTGCCTTCTGTGGTTGTAAAGCAATCATTAGCCAAATATACTATCAATAAAATCCTGAGTCACAAGTGCTCACCTTAATATTTAAAAAAAAAAAAAAAAACAGTATAGTAACAATATCTCTGTATTTAACTTATAAAATATTTAATTAGAAGAATAATATATTTTTTTTGCTTTCACTAAGACTTTTGGTTATTGGCAGTTACTGCTTTTATTAAAATTTAATTATAGTTATATAACTTGTACAAGATGAGTATATAACTAGTCACATGTATAGCTTTGGCTATCTATTTAAGTAGTCTATATGCAGGTTTTACATTAGCTATCATACTTGTAATCTGTTAAAAGATTACTTAATTAAACACTTTGATTCTTATACTATATCTGACAAATAGCATACAAGTTTTTATATATTTAAGTGTTATTTAACCTAACTCTGATCTTCTTGTCTGTATATTTGTTAAGCTATTATATATTTTAAAGTATATTATTTGACTGTAGAGTTTTAAAAAGCCTCTCTGCTAACTAATTATTTATATTTAATTTTTTGTTAACAAAACTTACTTTTGCAAAGTTTATCTAAACTTTAGTACTGACTTTATAGTATATTCTTAATACTTATAATATATCTATACTTTGTTCTTAGACTTTTAATCCAAATAGCCTAGAAAGACTATGATCTGTCTCTAATATTCTAAAGATTTATCTTTCAAAATTTTTTTTTTTCAGTTTAAGGCTTCTAGTGATCTGGTTGGTAATACCTCTTATCTAAGGTTCTTGCCCATCTGATTCCTCTATATTAGTATTTATTTTCTAGATTTAGCCTTTATAGTAGTATCATTAAAGATCTATGCTACCTCTTTGCTTAGGTCTTTTTAAATAGGTTTCAGCTTTCTAGTATTGTGAATTTATATAGCTACAAGAACTTATATTAGATTTGTATTACTTGATGCTGATTTGTATTTTTCTATATAACTCTAATATTGTACAAATGTTTTATAATCTGCAAGTCATGCTGATGCAACTATAGTTACAAGTACCTTATTCTAACTAATTGACAAAATACTATTATTGTAATACTGTTTATATATTATATAAGTAATTATCTAAATTTTTACTATTAGTAAGTTTTGAACTTATAACCTACTACTTGAAAAGTTAACAAATTATTTACTTTACTAAGTTACTACATTTTATTAAAAGAATAATATAATATAGTTATAATTGAATTAAAAACAATATAATATATACAAAGAAACCTTTAGAGTTAATAGCATAGCAGTTATGTTTTGAGGTTACAAATTGCAAGGTTGCCTGTTTAAATCCTAGTAACAGCAATTGTAGAAATGCATTTTCAAAAATAGAGAACTGCAACACTATGGGACATTTACAAACAGACTTATTTCTGAAAATAGCAAGTAACCTGCAATTAAGAAGCTATATAATGATAGACATAAGTTAGAGCCCAATTTGGAATAACCAAAGTTATAAGATGTTGTTATAGAGTGGAAGCCTTCTTATTTCCATACTACAACAATGACACAGTACAGAGAATTCCTTATGGGTATATGCAGTGTCCAAGAGGGAAGTATAGCTTCTATTAGACGTTGTCAAGAAACTATACCCATCTCTGAGGCAGTTCAATAATTATTACATAGTAGTTTATGATTAAAGTCATTTATTAAAGAATTATAAGAAGGGTGAAGGGGAATTGTCTGTTTCTTAGGAACTGTTGGTTATAGAACTTGTTGAATTGAATGCCTTTCTACTTGGGAGAATTTAGAGGGTTTATATATCTGTAAGTTAAGCGGCTAAGCGACTAAGGGACTAAGTGACCAGTTGCACTAAGGGACTAAGCGACTGGTTTCACTAAGGGACTAAGCGACTAGTTTCACTAAGAGACTAAGCGACTAGTTACACTAAGGGACTAAGCAACTAGTTACACTAAGGGACTAAGTGACTAGTATTACAAGCTTAAGGCATTAAATGTTTTAAAGCATTAAAGCAACTATAACTAATAAATAATACAATAATAGAAATCTATCCTATAACAATAGTATTATTAAAGATTTGTATTATTTTTTTACTTAGGTTTTCTTAAATAAACTTCTTGTTAAAGAATATAATAACCTAGTAAAGTGGACAAATTATCAACTCTTAAGTGGCAAGTTTAGGCATTTGTACAACTTTGTACAAAGAAACACAAACTGGTACCAAGTAATATGAACTTATAATAAGTCTTTAGGCTATATAAATTACAAGAATCAGATAAGAAGATAGAAGCTTACTTGAAAGATCTAAGTAGAAAAATAATCTGAACTTTTGATAATGCTATTGTAAAGACTAAATCTATAAAATGAAGCTTGAACTTGTAAAGTCAGACAAAGAGCCAGTCTTTGAAAAGAAACTAAATAGAACTAGCAAGACTACCAAAATCCATTTTAGAGAAAAAAGTTATAGGTCAGAGAATATGTAAATCAAAAATATGATTATAATCTATCTTTCTAAGCTATCTGATCTGAAAATCTGATAAAACTTAAATTGAATACTAAAATAGTAGGAATATATTGTGAAGTCAGTACTGAAGTTGGGGTAAACTTTACAAGAACATAGTGGTTTAATAATACACTTTAAATGCAAATATTGATTTTGGCTATAGTAATATTAGGTCAGTTGTAAAATAGAATATAGAAGATTTTGAAAAGTTTAGTACAAGATCAAAGGTTTTTTATATGAGAAAACTGCTTTAAAGACTTAGTGACTATGGCATATTTTTACTAATAACAGCTAGCATTGTTAGTAGACAAAAGTAGATAGGTGAATACAAGAACTAGAGTGTTTAAATAGGAAACTTATAAGCAGATTCCAGGTATGGCAGCTAGTGTAAAACCTTTAAATGAACTACTTAAATTAGATAATAACTAAACTTGTATAAGTGGCTAGTTGTACACTCTTTTCATAGTTGCTTTTTGTGATTGCAATGCAATTATTAGTCAAATAAACTATTAATAAAGTCTTAAGTTACAAATACTTATCTTAATATTTTTTTTAAAAAAAATTAAACTTCTTGTTTTTTAATTTTAACAAATTAACATAAATACAAAAACTTATCTAAAGTTTATACTATCTGATATTAGTTTGCATTTTTCTGTATAATGCTATATTTATACAAATACCTTTAAGCTATTAGTTATGCTAATGTAATCATCATTACAGATATCTTAATCTATTTATTAAAAACAGTTGTTATAATACAAGTATTATATAGATAATTATTCAAATTTTTATTGTCAATAGGATTTGAACATTTAATCTACTAATTGAAAAGTTGATAACTTATTTATTTTACTAAGTTATTATACTTATATATATATATATATATATTTTAAATATTAAAATAAGTACTTGCAATCCAGAATTTTATTAATAGTATTGTTATAAAATGAATATTTATTTTATTATTATTATTTAGTATTAGTATATTTTAAAAGTCAAAAAATTAACTTTATAACTTTATTATTCTAAATTATTAAGATAAAACAAGAGTTTCTATTATGCTAACATATAATGCAATTGGAATACAAAAACTAAAACTACTTGTAATCAGATCTTTAATTCAACCTTATTTGCTTATATGCATTAATCATAACATCTTGCCAGTTATATACAGAGCCAATTCTCAAGCATAAATGTGATGTAATCTTTTTGATAAATGGTTAAAAATGCTAAATTATCAATTTTTGATTTTAAAATAGAAATATTTTAATTTTAGTTGATAATGCATCTTGTTATTATGATCTAAACTATAGTTATAAAAAAGGAACTGAATTAGCAAAAACATTTGTATTTAAAACTAGTAATATAAGATTGTCTACTTTACAAAATAATCAGAGTTAAAGCTTATAGTAGTCAAATTTATCCTTATACAATTTCTGATCTTACTAGCCTTCAGTTAACTAATATTAAGCTTTATTTTTTTCTATTTAATACTATTGCATATCTTTTTTTTTTTTTTTTAAACCCTGACAATAGAATTCAAAGATGCATATAGTGCTCATTTATTATTATTGTTCAGTAGAATCTATATTTTAAGTATTTATACAAATTTTCTTTTATTTTAGATGAGAACTTTTTAAACTAGATTGTACTACTTTGATCTTTTTGTTTAGATAGCACTTGACTATACTCAGAATATTTGTTAAGGTTTGGTGTTCTCCTCCCCACTTTACCCTTGTATATTGACACCATATTTCATATATTGTATTAATATGCAGCTATAATGCTGTTTGTAAATCTGTTTTATCTTTTATATTGGATGCTTTAAAGATTTCTTCTATTGTCCTTGGAGAAAGTTCAGTTTGTTCAGTGTTAAGAAAAAAGTAAGTTAGCTTTCAGATTTCCTGGCTAATTCTGCAGTTTAGAACAAAGTGTTCAATGGTTTGAAGCTCATCAATACACCATATACAGCTGCCATCTTCTTCTGTACTTATATGTTATAATTGATACCCAAGAAAAAGTGCTCTATGAAAAGATGCTAAGTGACATTTTTTTTCCTGTTTTCTATAGTTTTTATGCCCAACCATTGGTCATTTAATTCTCTTTCTGAATTTGTATATGTGAGTCTTAAAGGTTTCTTTCTTAGAAATTCTTCTAAGTTTTTTACTAAAATTTCATTTCATTTTCTTTTTTCTGCTGTAAGATTTTCTATACTTCAGGGCTATTCTGTAGAGGCATTAACCATTCCTTTTACTCTTCTTCAAGCCAGGATATATAATTTTCATTCTGTTGGCCAGGCTGTTGACTTAACTGGAATCTCTTTTAGAGCTTGTAAAATTGAGATACTTCTTTTTTCTTTAATTATCTTTATGATCTTTTCTCTTTCAAAATTAGACTATAGAAAGTTTCTTGTTAAAAGTTTTATTAAGACTGTTAGTAGTCTAGTATTTAACATATCTCTTAAAATTAAAGCTTCTAGTTCTTGTTGGTCTACTGGTAGCTGGAAAACTGAATATTTAGGTAGCATTCTTGAGGTTCCTTTTATCTATAAGGTAATTAGCCTATTGATCTCAGTTATTTGTTTTCTGTTTGGTGGTAACAAATATGCTGTTTACCATATTCTTGAGACAATTAGTGATTTAGCAATTAGTATTTTTTCTTTAAGCAAGAGATTTCTTTAAGTTAAGTCTTCTAATGAGCTTTTAGCCTTTTAATCATAGTTGGCCAAAGGTCTTTTTTGGGTTGTCCATTAGGTTGAATAGTATAATCTAAAATAGTTAGAGTTTTATGTTCTGATACCTTTTTAAAGTATTCTTTTTCTAGTAAGCTGGCTTGTCTAGTAGTTGTTGTAAGTGGGATTAGTTTAGTTTTGTATTTGTTAATTTTTGCATTAAATGCAAGCTCAAATGTTTGAATGATCTGTTTTAAAATGTTCCAATCTGAGATTGATCCTATGCTGATAGTAAGATCATCTGCATATGCTGTAGCTTTAAAGGATTGCATGCCTAAAGGAATTTCTTTAAGCTTTTTTTCTAGCTAATTTAGCATAGGCTCAAATGCTAATACATAGAGAAGAAGTGATAAAGGATCTCCCTGTCATACACCCCTTTCTATCTTAAAGGGTTCAAATAAATTATTTTTTTCTACTATGTAGGTCTTCTGATTGAAGAAGAGGTTTTCAATTAGATTGACTAGTTTAGAGTTGAAGTTCATCTTGTTTAGTACTACTTTTAAAAACCTATGATTTACTCTATTAAATGCCTTTTGCTAATCAACAAAGAGCATCCAGTGTAGTTTAGAGCTATTTTTCTGGTTTCTCATGACTATTAAGATATCAAGAGCTATGTCTGTTATAAAGCAGTTCATAATGAAGTCTTGTTGATAGCTTGGGATTATATTATTGCATACTACATTTAATCTATTTGCTATAATTTTCATAAAAATTTTTGCATCACAATTTACTAGAGAGATGGGTCTTCAGTTGTTTAGGTTATTGAGCTTCTTTGATTTCTTTGGAATTAGTATAATAAGGTTCTTGCACCATGAGGATGGAAGAATGCCTGAGTCTAAAGTTTTGTTGAAAAGCTTCTCCAAAACTGATATTACTACCTTCTTTGTAAGTTTGTAAAACTTATAGGTTAGTTCATCAATTTCTGAGAATTTGTTGTTTAGTAGCTTTCGAATAACCTCTATTATTTCCTCCTGTGAGATTCTTTGGACTAAACTTTTATTAGACTCTTTTTGTACTTGTGGGAGGTTTTCTATAATTTCTTCTGCTGCTTCTAAATTTATTTTTTCAGCTTTGTAAATTTCTGTATATTGTTCTTTAATGTATTGTAGAATGTTTTCATCATTCTGAGCATTACTGTTTGGAGTTTTGATTTTTAGGTGAGCTGTGTAAGACCTTCTTTGTTTATATTTCATAAAAAAATATTTTGTTGACTTTTCTTCAAGTTCTATCCATTGCACTTTGAATCGAATCTGCCACTTTTCTGCTAAGGTTGTTAACTCCTTTTGTAGCTGTACATTAAGCTCATCTAGTAGTGATAATGAGCTTTCTGTATTTGATGAGTTGGCAATTTTTTCACTTAGTTTTGTAATTTCTATATTAAGTTTTGCTATTTTGCTTTCTGTTGTTCTTGGTTTTCTAAATGCTCTTATAATTGATTGTATATAAATCTTGCAAATATCTCAATCTTCTGTTGAATTTGGGTCACTAATTTCCTCTAAAACCTCTTTCTTGAGTGTTTCATTATTAAACATAGTTTTTTTAAATTACCAGCTAGAGTGCTACTTTTGCTCTTTATTGAAGTTAAGTAAGCAACTTACTAGAAGATGGTCAGAGTTGCCAAATGTGTAGTAATTCTAGAAACTAAATGTAATTGGTTTTCATTAATAAATATATAATCTAAACATATTGCCATTATGTTACCACCTTGTGTTCTTTGATGAAATGTAAGAAAAGGTGTAGAACCTGCAATTTCAGCAGAGTTTATAAAGTTTTTTGTTAGCTCCTGAAGTTGGTTTCTGGATGGGTTTGGTTGAGCTGCTGCCTGACTTATTCTGTTTGTCTTTGGATTCAGGTTTATGTTAAAATCTTCTGCTATAATGTTTATTGCATTTTCTTTAATTTAAAAAGCCCAGTTGTCAAAAAAAGTTGCTCTGTTACTGGAGCTAGGTGGTGCATATACATTGGTAATGAGAAATGAATAATTTTTGTAAACAAAAAATGCTGTAATGACTTGTCCTTCATAGTCTATTTTCATGTTTTTAAAAGTAATATTCTTGTTTCTAACCAGGATTGCCACTTTGCCTGACCAAAATGAATCATAAATCCATTGATGTTTTAAGAAGTTTCAAGTGTTTTTATTGTTGAGATTTGTTTCCTATATCATTATTATGTCTAAGTTATAAGATTTTAAAAGAGTTGATGTTTTTTGCTGTTTGCCTTGATCATTTAGTCCTTTTACATTCAATGTCACAATTTTTAATTTGAATTTTGAATCATATTAATATAATAGTGATCTTGACCAAATTAGGTCTATAAGGGTAACCTCTCATTGCATTGTTTCCTATATAGACTGGGCCTTGATTGGTTCTTGTCTTGTATGCTTTTTCCTTTTTTGTCTTTGTCTTTTTTACAAGATAGTGTGAAAGCCTTCTCATTGTCAATTTCCATTGTAGATGATATTTCATTAATGTTGTTGTTCTCTATAGGTACTTCTGAAGGAGAATATAATGCAGCCAATTCATCTTAAGGTGCTAGTACTGAGTCAGAAGAGAGATCATTTTCTTTTTCTAAAGTAGGAATTTTTTTATTGTTATCTAATTCCATTAAAAGAACCATAGGTCTATTTTTTATTTTTTATTTTTTCAAAAATGCATCTAAGCATACATTTATTTATAATTATTTGATTTTTTTATAGATTTACATGTTTTATAAGGGTTGTTTGATAAATTTTAAAATGGAGTCTATTTCTTTGTTTCTAGCTGGCAGTTTTATAATTGCTAATGTATGCAGTAAATTAATTTCGTGTCTTATTTTAACTTTACTATGTTGGTGATTGCTTCTAAAGATATAGTTTTATCACCCCATCTGGCTTGAGTATACCAACACCAGATTTCATATAGAGCATTTATGTGAATCCAAATAACTGCTTTTCTTTTATGAGTTGTAGTTATATTGGTAGCTTGAAGAATATTATCTATTGTAGAAGATGTAGGTTCAGCTGCAAATTTAAGAAATTTATAAACTGTTTCCCAGATTTTCTTACTAAAAGGGCATTTTAATGCAAAGTGTTCAAGTGATTGAGTAGTATGTGGGCAATTAGAGCAGTTCCCAAGGTTGTTTTGGGTAATATGTATAAGTCAATAACCTAGAGGCAGTGCTTGGCAGGCTAAATGCCACATAATGTCTTTTTTCTTGTTAAGAACTCCTTTTATATTTAGCCATTCGAATTGGCCTTCTTTGTGGCTTGATGATGCATTAAGAGTTTTTAGCATTGCTTTAACCTTGTATTGATTGCCTGATGTATTTTCTATTTTTATATCTTCTAAAGGCCATGGCCAGGTGTTACTGGCTTCTATTTTCCCATTAAATCTTTTCCATGCATTTAGGTAAGGTCTTCATCTTTCAGTCCAACCTTTAGCTTTAAGTGGTAGTTGCATTAATGCATCTAAAACTGAGATATTTCTTTTGTTATAGAGGTCCAAAGTTATAGTATCTTTTTCTACTGTAGCCCAGAATATATTACTTGACAGGAGTTTAAGCCATGTTGAAATTAGTCTGGCATCTAACATGTCCTTTAGTACAGGAGCAGTTAGCCTACCCTGCTTGTAACTGAGCTGGAATACTGAATATTGGGGCAGCATTCTTGAGTTTCTTTTTATCCAATTTGTTAGTAATTGGTTAATTTCATTTAGTTGCTTTCTTGTTGGTGCGAGAAGGTAAGCCAGATACTATATTTTAGAGATAAGTAGGGTTTTGGTAGCTAGAACTTTTCTTTTAAAAGAAAGATTTCTTTGTGAAAGTTCTTAAATTTTGTTTTTAATTTTCTTTGTGAGACCTTCCCAGGTAGATTTTTCTGGATTTTCTTTTATGTCAATGTTATACCCTAGTATTGTTATGGAGCTTTGATCATTATCGAGTGTTTTAAACTCTGTTTGATCCAAAAGTTCAATTCTTTTAGCATTGGATGTGATTGGTATCAAGATTGATTTGGTCTTATTAATTTTAGCATTTGAGGCTTTCAGTGTTTTTGTCCAGTTTAATAAAGAACCAATTCCTAAGGAAATATTATCAGCATATGCTACAACCTTAAATCTTGCCTTGTTGACTAGGATTCCTTTAATATTTTGGTTAATAGTACTAATAAGAGGGTTGATAGCTAGAACATAAAGTAGTGCTGAAAGAGGGTCACCTTGTCTAACTCTGCTTTCTACTCTGAAAGGCTCTGAGATAAAGCCTGAATCTACTATGTATGCACTTTGGCTAGTGAAAAGTGAGCTTATCACCTTAATAAATCTTTGTCCAAAGTTCATTTTGTTAAGCATGAATTGTAAAAAGTGGTGACTAACTCTATTGAAAGCCTTTTGCTGATCTAACAATAAAATCCAGTGTTGTTTTGATTGGTCATTTTGGTTTCTTAGTGTTACTAGCACATCTAATATAGCATCTGCAATAGCTCTATTAGCAATAAGGGCCTGCTGAGCTGGGCCAATAATTTTGGCACAAATAGGGTTGATTCAGTTAGCAAGAAGCTTCATAAAGATTTTGGCATCAGAGTTTACCAATGAAATCAGTTTCCAATTATTTATATTAGAAAGGTCTTCTGACTTTTTAGAAATCAGTGTAATAAGACTTTTGCTCCAAGAAATTAGAATTTGGCCAGTTTCTAGCACCTCGTTGAAAAGGTTGGTAAGTTTTGGAAGGATAATTTCTTGTGTGTCTTTGTGGAATTTGTAAGTTAGGTCATCAGTTCCTGGGCCTTATTATTTGGAAGTTTATCGATTATTTGGCTAATTTCATCTTTTGTGATTGGTTTATCAAGAAGTTCATTTTGTTGTGATGTAACTTTTGTTATGTTGTTTGTAATATGTTTAGCAGCTTCTTCATCTATTTCCTTACTTTTATATAGCTTCTGGTAGGTCACTTTAATGTAATTCATTGTTTGCAGATGAGAAGCTTCATTTGGGTTGTTTGGGTCTTTGATTTTGGAGCTGCAGTTTGTTGAGTGTTTAATTTTGTATAAAGAGTAGAAGTATTTTGTAGACTTTTCTTCCTCTTCTATCCATTTTGCATTGGATCTTACTTGCCATCTGTCAGACATTGTAGTTAGTTCTTCCTGAAGCTCAACATTAAGGCCTTCAATAACTAGTTTAAGCTCTTCAAGATTAGGGTTCTTTGCTATTTTGTTGTTTAAGCTACATATCCTTCTGTGCATTTTTTGTATTCTTTTTTCAAGTGAAGGTTAGCTTTTGTATGACCTAATTATAGATTGGATTGAGCATTTGTGTAGATCCCAGTTGGCTGTGTTTTGAATGTTTTGTAACTCTTGTATTATGTCAGATTTGAGTTCTGGAATGCTCCGGCATTTTCTATCGAATCTTCATATTGGATTGCTGTTAAGCTTAGGCTTTAGGCAGAGCTCACATTCGACCAGTAAATAGTCAGAGTTTCTATAATGTGTAGAGGTGTTTTTACATAGATGGCTATAGCTTTCTTCAATAAAGATATAATCCAGTCTGGTTGTTATTCTTTGACCTTCTTGTGTAGTTTGGTAGAATGTGAGAAATGGTTCTTTTTTAGTACTTATAGCTGTGTCGAGATAGTCTGTTATTAGGTTTTTCATAAGAATTCTAGAGTTGTTATTTTGTGCTATTGCTTGACTTATTCTATTTTTTTCAGGGTTTAAATTTGTATTAAAATCTCCACCGATAATGCAGATGCTTTCTTCGTCTTTAGTTGGTGTCTATTTTTTAAAGAAAAGAACTCTGTCATCTTGTTTTGGGGGTGCATAAATATTTGTAAGGTGGAAATGTTGTTGCTCGATTTCTGTTTTGGCTATAGTTATTCTTTCATCTAAAAATTCTTTCATATTTGTTAACTTAATATTCTTTTTTTAGCTAATATTGTGTTTTAGAGGATTAAAAGGAGTCAAAGCCCCATTGCTTAGCTAAAAAGTTCCTTAGTGAGACATCTTTTAAGTTTGTTTCTTGTAATAAAATTATATCTAAATTATATGATTTTAGTAGAATAAGGGTTTTTTGTACTTTAGGCTTATTGTTTAAGCCTTTTACATTTAGTGTAGCGATTTTAATCATAAAATAGATTAAAAAAAGGATGGGCGACCCCTTTGAGAGGCTTCATCATTCTTGTAAGGGTGGCTTGATCTTGCTTGATCTTTTCTTTTGTTTTTTGTTTTCTATATGTAACTGTAGTAAAAGGTGTTTCTTCTGAGTTGTTATCAATTTTATCAGAGATGGTTCTTAGTTAGGTTACTTCTGCTTTCATGCTGTCTATGTCCTTAACATCTGCTATGTTAGCAGTAGTATCAGGTTTTTCATTGATAGTTGATTCTGCAACTTCATTTTCTAGTAACATTTCTTTATTATCTGAAATGCATTCTGAAGCCAAAGACTTTGTGTCCAATGGGTCTTCTGCCTGTTCTTTATCTTGAAGGTTGTTATTGATATATGGGTTGTTACAACTAAAGCTTAGTTCTGAAGTTGAGAGGTTTTGTGTTCTATTTCTTTCTTTGAGCTCCTTAGCTTCCTTTAATCATTGTCTAAGCTCGATTGAGGTTTTAAGGTCCTTACAGTCTCTTTTAAAGTGGCCTTCCTTTTCACAGTTAAAGAAGATTTTTGGTGCCTCTTTCCATTCAGTTGTTATCTTATGATTACCAATGTGGATGCTTCTAGGTATTCTGGAGGGCAGATCAGGGTCTTCTGTAGTTTCAAAAGTAACCAACCATTGGTCAGAACAAACTGTGATACCTTCAAAAAGCAGAGGTTTGATTGATGCAATTTGTCTGATATTCCGAAATGCATCCAAAACCTGCTAACTAATTATTTTAGTATTTTCCATAGGCATGTTACGAAGTTTAACAGTAAGAAAGGAGCAATTAGAGTTGATTGAAATGTATCAAAAAGAGTTTGCTTGAAGAGAGTAATTCCATTAGCCACATAGAGCTGAACTTTTTCTCTGTTCATAAAGACTACTTCAAGAAATGCCCATTTTCCTTTTGACATATGTAACTTTGCAACTACCAGGTCCTCTTCTAGACTAGCAGCTAAGGCTGTAATTATATCGTTAGTAGAAATAATATCTAAGTTTTGGATGTTGAGTATCAAAGCATTCTCATTTTTTGAACATATTTTCTGGCTAGGAGAGAAGTTGGTAAAAAAGGCTTTGCCTCTCTTAAGTCTTGTAAATCGCTCAGACCATTGTTTCAGTCTTGTGCTATTGTTTGGAATCTCCTTGTTTTCTTGTTTTTTTGAGGTTTCAATTGGTTGTTGGATATTTGCCTCCTTGTGTTCCATAGTTGTTTTGCTAGTCATGTGGTTTTGTTCATCTAATTCCAACATGTGTTCTTGTTTGTTTACTTCAGGCACATGTTTTTTGCTTGCTGTGTTTTTACCTTTGTCCTTTTGTTCATTGCTAGTAGCTTTATATTTTTCTTCACTTTTGGCTTTTAGCTCCTCTTCTGTTTGACTGGCCCAATTTAGATAATTTTCTTTTGTTGCTGTATTTGCTGATGTGCTTGGCTCATACTTGGTATTTGCAACATTGTTTGTTTTTAAAACTGTAATATTTTCTTTATTTTCCTCTGTCTTG
>CAJVQA010008241.1:0-13115 GCA_910591915.1 Cetraspora pellucida | reverse complement strand
TAACTTTTTTCCATAATAGTGACCAGTCATGTTCTTCCTTTTCTTCGTTTGGTTCTAATTTTTGGACAGTTGATGTATTTAACAGATCTATCATTTCTATTATATATATTATATCTATTATATCTATTAGTTCTTATTACTATAAATAGTATTTATTAGCAATAGAGCAGTCATTATTGTAATAATTTATATAAGTAAAATATCTATAAAAGCACTACTTTTTGACTCTTCAAGAAAGTTAAGTGTCTTATATATTTCAATAATAAATAAACTAAATATAATATTTAGTATTTTTATATACTATCTATTGTTGCCTCTGTCTTAAAATTCTAAATCATTCTGTATTTTGTTAAAGTCTTATGTAGACTTTTATATAGAACCTATCAAGTTATAGTCATCATACTATAGTTGAGCAGCTTCTGTTATCACTGTAGTTAAAGGAAAAACTACAGGTTAATATTTTGGTGATAACTGTAAGATAATTTCTTAATTTATCTTAGATAATCAATTTTAGTTAGTTTTAAGAAAACTCTGTCAATATTAGTCTATTTGATTTGAAATTTGAAGAGTATATATGTGAAAATCTACTGCATTATTTCTATTAAGCATATCTTAGTGATAAAATCGCTTTGGAATCTGCTATACAATATTAAAATAGTAACAACATTTTTGATATGCAAGAAATTTGCAAGAAACCCCTCTTAGAAAAGCATTTCAACTATCATTATATAAACTTTAAATATCCATATATCAGCAACCACTAGACTGATTTTAGCATTTTGACCTCTTTTAGGACTGGAATGACTCTCTCTACAACTTTCTTTTAAATGACAAAGTCTATTGTTATAATAATTTCAAGAGATATTTGCCAATTTTTGAAAATTAGAATTTAGAAATAAAAGTTTAAGTATTTGCATTGTGACAAACTGCTTCTAAATTGATAAAATATGCAATTCAATTTTGAAAGATACCTATTAAAAGTATTTATATATACTCAAGAACATATCATTCAACTACCTATCACTAAACCAGACAATTTTTATGAAATTTGTTACCTTATAACTACAATAATACCTCTTGATTTTCAAAACTTTTATTTCTGATACATTAGACAATATTCTGCTTATGACTTCTCTACCAAATTTATAGAATATTTCAATCAGATTAAACAAATATACATCTAACTCAATCTACCTCAATTAAAGAACACTATCTTTAAACTTATTTTTAGTTTTAGATATTCTAGTTCATCTGGAAATATTAATAATATTATTAAAAATATAGCATCTTTAGCTGTTTATACTAACTGTTATTAAAAGAATCTCTTTACATTAAGAGAAGAAAATTTAGAATTCCCTTATCATCTTGATTTTGAAAATTATAATAACTTCTTTGAAATACTTTTTAATCCTCAATAACATATACCTAACCTCTTATCCAATCAACAAATTCAAAATATCATGACTAATGTAGCTGATATTCTTAATTACCTAAAAGAAAATAAAAAAGGTGGAAATATTGTTCACATTGAACCTTTTTATAAAGATAGAAGAACCCAAGATCTTTTAGCCTAGATTGCTGACTTTAAAAAAGCTTCAATTGCTAATAGCTGAAGTCTTACTAAACAGAGAAAAATCATGTCAGTTTTTCTTAAAAGAAATGCTGATAAATGACAACAAGCTTACTACCCTACAAATGTTACTAGAGCTAATGCAAAAGATAATTAGAATGCAACAAAAGTTGTTTTTATTGTATAATTCTGTAATCAATGCTGAAAAACAAATGAATTAGAGACCTAGATGAATTAAAACAACTCCCTAATAAACTAGTTGAAATCTACTATAGCTAATACAAAAGAATTATCCAATAAGTACAAAGCAATAACAATCTAACTAATGTCTAAAAGTTATATTACTTTAATAAAGAACTCTGTTCAGAAAACCTTCTTGTTATCCTTATACATAATCCTAACAATATAGTTGATGATTTAGGATTTGTAAAAAAATTTGAATAAGAAAAAGATTTTGTTACTTAAAGTGAACCTAGTTTAGTTGCTGCTAACAGAAGTTTAGAAAAAGATATTGACAATCTAACCAAACAAATGCAATAAATGACTCTTAATTATGCAACTATTGTATTAGCACTTACTAAACCTATATTTAAAATTCAACAGAAATTCCAACCTAGAACCCAATATTAACCTAGAATTCAGTACCAAAGACCTTTGATTACTTGTTATAATTGTGAAAAAAAAAGGACATTATGCTCGAGATTGTTTAGCTAAAAAACAACCTACTATGAGTCAATATAAGCAAATGACTCAGGATAATAGAAAAAAAAATATCAACTATATTGGAATAGAGGATGATGATGTTGATGAAGTATATATTACTAGAACACCAAGAAATCAACTCTATTCTATTAACAAAAAACAGATCAAGTTTTCAAACAAAAATTTTAAATCCCAAAAAGAATTTAAAGTTAAAAACAGAACTGTCATGCCAGATGAACCTAATACTCAAATAGATGAAATTTCTGTAGAAATCCCTATTAAAGTACCTGTTACAAAAGAAACTAAACCAAAACCAAAATTCAAAACTTATCTCTCTGTAATCGTCAAATTGAACTCTATGATGTCTCTACTAACATCCTAAATATAATGTCCTTTGTCACTATTGGACAATGGTTACAATTCCTTGCTTAGCATAAAAATCTTGTAAAAATTTTGCAAAAGAAAAAGGAACCTATTACTGAAACAAACCAAGCTGAAACTGATTATTTCAAAAAGACAACAGCAATGAGATGTCATATTCAAATTAAAAGAAATTCTGTTGTTGCTATGCTTGATTCAAAAGCAGATCACAGCCAAGCTCATGAAAAAATTAGAACTCCAAATTCAGAAATCTTTCAAAATTTTTGTAGTTACTGCCAATAAAAATTATACCAAAGCCTTAGAAATTATCCCTGATGTAAAGATTACTATTTAGGATATTATTATTCCTATTAATCTCCAAATAATTGAATCTATAGATGAAACTCTTCTTCTTGGAACAGATTGGTCCAACAAATCAAGAGCCAAATTGGATTTTGAAAACAATACTTTAAACATTCGATATTTAGAAAAGAAAGCTACTACCAATATTACTCATACTACTAACTCTTATTCTATCTTAGAAGAAGTAGATAAAGAAAAGAAGATCAATGGATCGATAAACTAGATAAAAAAGAAGAAATAGAAACCTATTATTTAGAAAAATGGTCTTCTGTAATTGATGAAATGTATTACAATTCCTGATTAGAAATCAAAACTACTTCTGCTTTTTACCTAACTCAACTGTTAGAAAAAAAGATCTATTCTGTAGAAAATCTAAACTTAAATGTAAATCTTGAACTTATCCAAGACCAACATACTCAAGCTAAACAACTCTTAATGAAAAATATTAATATTTTCTCAGAAAATATCTTAGAAGATAAACAGTCTAAAAAATTAGAACAAACCAATATTATTTGTCATAAAATTAATACAAATAGTTACAACCTTATTAAACAAAGAGCCTATCAATACTCTCCTAATGAACAAGACTTTCTGCAAAAAGAAATTCAAGCAATGTTAGAAAAAATAATTATTAGAGAATCCTTTGGACCCTGGTCTTTTCCTGTTGTACTTGTGCCAAAGAAGGATGGCCAAAAGAGACTTTATATTTACTATAGAAAAGTCAATGCTATTATTGATAAAGATGTATACCCATTACCAACCATCCAGAAAATCGTAAACTCATTCAATAGAGCCTCTTGGTTTACTAGCTTAGATTTAGCCAGTAGATATTGGCAAATTACTATAAAGAAAAAAGATATAAAAAAGACTGTCTTCATTACAAAATAAGAAACTTATAGTTCAATATCATGCCTTTTGGACTTACCAATATACCTGCAACTTTTCAAAGATTAATAGATAAAATACTTTACCTTTTTATCAACAAATTTGTAGTAATATACCTGAATAATATTACTATTTATTCCAAAATCTTCTTAGAACATTTGGACTATGTTCAACAAGTTATGAATGTTTTCAAAGAAGCCAACCTAAAATTAAATTTAGCAAAATGTTATTTTTTTCTAAATAACATCAAGTTTCTAGAATATATTATTAAAAAAGATGGAATTAAAACAGATGAAAGACTGGTAGACAAAATTAAAAATTTTCTAGAACTTATTAATCTTAGACAACTAAAAGGATTTTTAGGAATTGCCTCCTATTATCAGTGATTTATAGAAGAATTTTTTAAAATTGCCAAACCTTTGAACCAGCTACTAAAGAAAGATGAACCCTATCTGTAGACAGAAAAATATCAACAAGTCTTTGATACTCTCAAAAATTACCTTATCTCAGATCCTATCTTATAACATCCTAACTTTAATTGATCTTTTTATCTGCATACTGATGCTTTAACCTCAGGATTAGGAGCAGTTCTATCCTAACTAAATGATGATCACAAGGAATATGTCATTGCTTATACTAATAGAAGTTTAAATAATGCTAAACAAAACTATCCTACTACTGACTTAGAATGTTTAACTGTTATATAGGTTATTGAATACTTTCACCAATATTTAGGAGCCAAATATTTCTTTTTTATTACTGATCATTCTGTCTTGCAATGGTTAAGAACTTCCAAGCTTAAAGGAAGAAGAGTTAGATGAGTTATAAAACTAGAACCTTATAACTTTATTATAATTTATTATCCTGAAAGAAAACATAATAATGCTAATACATTATCAAGAATATATGAATAAGAAGCTAATATAATTTTAACAGAAAATGAAGATGAATTCCCTTTTGAAACTAAACTTTACAAATTACTATACAAAGAAGATTAGCAAGAATAGAATCTCCTTTGTACCAGAACAAACAACTTGAACAATTAGCTACTATGTTGAGACCAAACCTACCTCTTATTGCAGAATAGGATATCAAACCCTATACCAAACTTGAAGTATTCTCTAATAGTTTTAAATATAATAATGGACCATTATTTAATTAAAGTTATATTTAACAATTCTCATAAAAATATAAAAGAAAACTGAAAAGAATAAATATCCAATTAGTTGAAAAGACCTCAATACCCAATGCTAGTATTAACATATTCACCTACACTCTCAATCTACCTGCTACCAATGCAAAAGAGACTGTTCTATATAGGCAGCTCTTAAAAGAACCTCCTTAAATATCATTATTAAATGCTTCACAGAACAGTTTTCAGTTCCTAGAATTGAAGATAAAGAAGTTGAAATCTTTTATATAACTGTGATAAAAGATGTTGAAGAAACTTCTACAAATATACAAGATACAATGAACTCCTTCAATTATCAAAACATGATAGAAACTCTTGCATCAATCCTACCTGAATATTATACTACCTTCTTATAACCTTACTTAAATGTGGAATTTAGTCAAGAAGAAATCTAATATGGTGGAATACATTGTACTTGGTTCTATATTGAACATATCAGTACCTAACTATTCCAAAAATCTAATAAAAAGACTGGCCTAAAGATTGGAAAGAACCAGCAGCTCAATGTTGGTGTGAAGATAAACTTTATTCACCTTCTAATGAATTTTTCAAATGTCATATTGACCTTTAGTTATAGCATATCATTAAATAATATTCTCTAAAAAAAATTGCTAAATGTTATTGGTCTACACCTAATGATGAAAACCATAATATCTGAGATAATCTTATTGAAGAAGCTAACCAAATCTAATCTGAAATCAACCTTATTAATGACATTCCAATTGAAAATCCTTTTAGAAGACTAGAAAGTGACAGCCAGTATCTGCTAAGTGATTATAATCCTAATGAAGAAATGTATACTTTTAGCAATGTAGAATTTAATAACATTAGTAATTTTAATATAGAAGTAGTATTAGTTAATAGACCTTAGTAGTTCTTCTTTTTAGAAACCCTCTCTCTAGAATATTATTTAGAATTTAATAACTACTCAGAACACTATCTATGTAATGTAGTTTTATAAAAAGTAGTTAATCCAACTTATTACTATTACTAGTTATTTATTTATATATTATATTATATTTTATTATTATAAAAAAAAAGAAAAAAATAGAAAAAACAAAAAAAAAGAGATAAAACAAATAATAACAAAAAAAATATATACAAAAAAATAATAATATATACATAACAAATTAAAAACCAACACCTGACATTCTATTCTTATTATTATTATTCTCTTTTCTTCTTCTTTTTTCTGCTCTTAATCTTCTCAACTCCTTTTTATCATTTTTCAATCTTGCTCTTAATCTGTTTCTTTTCTTCAACAACTGAGTATATTTTTGCTTCAACATCCAACCATTCTGCACCCTTGCAACTGCATTTGTTCTCAACTCTTTTAACTTTGTCTCCAAGCTCTCTATTCTTCTTTTTAGTGAGGTTACTAACTAATGCAAACTATAACCAAATTTTGTTAAGAGACAAAAGAAAAACAAAAAAAAATAAAAAATTTAAGTTGATATTCACTGCTCATTCTCAACTTGGACCACCTCCAAGGCCTTATATAAGGCATTATTGCTATTTCAGCAAGCACAAAGAACATTTTTATGAAGACTTTGTCAAGACATTATTACTATTATTATTATTATTATTGAAGTTATTGTTGTTGATGTTATTGAGGTTGTTGTTAGAAACTTTATAAAAAAAAAAAAAAAAAAAGGAGCAACAAAGAAATTATAATTTTTAATAGACAATAATAGAACAAAATTAGACATCAATGAGAAGTTAATTTATCAAATTTAGAAATTGATTTAACAAATTTAGAATAGTTAAGATTAGTAAGTCGCATGATTGCAAATCATATGAAATCCTAGCATTTTATTGGACACTTTAAGTATTCTAATAATCTCCAAAAAGGGTACAGATTTGAAATTTTATAATATTTCTGATATGCATTAACAGTCTAAGGCATATTACTAGACTGTAAAGGTTGTACATTCGCGACTGACTAGAGTGAGCTTTCTGCTAGGATCTGAGTCTTGTAAGGCTCTTGGTTGAAGTAATAGAAATAGAATTTTTTTATATACTTCTTTAAACAATTATATTTATTTTTATTATTATATTAGAATATTATATTTATTAGTTAGATATTGATACTTTATTATTTTATTGGTTTATATATATAGTATACTCATTTTTTAGTTTAGTTTTTATCTGAGTCTAAAGTAAATGGATGTCTAGGACACAATAGAATAAAGCTAAAGCTCTATACACTTTTATAATTATATTTAATTCACCTTTTTATTGAGACAAATCTGACATTAAAGGAAATTCAGTCTAGATAGTCAGTGTTCTAGCAACTTGGTTAAAATGGAAACTATTACTTATCATAACCTTAAATACTTTTTGAAACAGCAAATTTTTCTATAAATTTTACAAGAAGTCAAAAAAAACAATTAGAATCTTAAAATAAATTCTATATTATTAAAAACAATTTACTTTACAAACAAGACTGAAGAAAACAGAAAACCTACCAATTACTTAAAGTAATTCAAAAACATAAAGTAGAACTGATTCTCTACTTAATGTACAATCATCTGATTGAAGCACATCTTAGAACAGATAAAATGTTTAAAAAAATTCAAAACAAATATTATTGGTCACACATGTATAAAGATATTAAAAACTATATTCAAACATATGATACCTGCCAAAAAAAAGAAAAATACCAAATATTTGGACCTCTTCAACCAATTCCTATAGAAGCATCTTTTTTATCAAATTGGTACAGATTTTGTTGGACCCTTATCTACTACTACTCAGCAAAGCAAATATATTATAGTTGCTACAGACTATATAACAAAATAACCAGAAGCAAAAGCTGTACCTAAAGCAAATGCCAAAAATACAGTAGATTTTATCTATGAAGATATTATCTATTAACATGAATGCTCTACATACTTGCAGTTAGATAGAGAAACACATTTCAATAATGAACTAATAAAAATGCTTACTCAAAAATTTGAAATCCAACACTTACTCTCTACTTCTTATCATTCACAAACCAATAAACTAGTTGAAAGATTCAATTGAACATTATATAAATCTTTAGTAAAATTAACTAATCAAGGCAAAGATTGGGATATCTTTATTTTATCTATTTTATTTGTTTATCAAACTTTAAAACAATCTACTACCAAGTTTATATTTTTCTATCTTACTTATAGAAGAGAAGCAAAATTTCCAAACTTTAATATTGATAATTTATTAGAAGAAAATTTTTCTACTTGATTATTCTCCTTAATTGAAGAATTACTCAAAGCCAAGAGAAAGTCAAAAATAACATCAAGAAAACTCAAATTCGATAAAAATTCTATTATAACAAAAAGCATAAAAAAATCAAACCAATCTTTAGAAAAAAAAAAGATAAAGTTCTCTTATACAATGCCATGAGAGACAAACATTTTTCTGAAAACTATTATCTGAATGAAAAAGACCTTATTTTGTGCATAAAAAAGTTGTACCAGATGTTTATATATTGCGAATCTTAGAAAGCAATATTTTGGAAACACTAATTAATACTTAGTTAAAAAAATATCATGATAGACACTTGTGAAATTCTATGATTGTTATTAATTAATCACCTCTTTATACCAATAGAAATAATACTCTTTTACAATAAATACCTATTTTAATACTATTCTTTCGAATCTTCTAAATATTGTACCTGCTTTTTCAACTACTGTATCTTGTCTAACCAATGAATCTTAAGACCTACAAAAACAAATAACTAGCACATATAGAAAGCTCCTTATGACTAATATTTCCCAAAGTAAAAAGCAACTTGCCTATACTTATTACTTAGATGAATTATTAGAAGAATACTCAGAAAAACAAAAAACAAATATAAGAAAAAATTTTAATTATTATTATAGAGTTTTAATTAGAACTTATAATATTTTCCATAATCTGAAATAGAACAAATTTTTAGAACCAATACAACTACTCTCTCAATGATTGATAGTCTCTCAAGTTCTGACTATTATATCCTATTTTAATTTTCATGGAGCTCAAAACTAAGTAGGAAAAATGTTAATATTAAGAGTTTTTATACTTTTTTGATAATAACTTTTGATGTACTGAACCAAATTGGATGAATCAATTACCATTGGATTTAGCTTACTGAGTTAATTCTAACGAGCACAAGATCATGTGATTCTGATCATAGGATAATGAGATCAGGATGATTTTGATAAAAGTATTAATTCTAATACATGTGACTTAATTCTGATTGGCTCAAATTACTGTGCCAGAAATCTTATGTAAAATATCTATAAAAGCACTACTATCTGACCCTTCAAGAAAGTTAAGTATCATTATATATTTCAATAATGAATAAACTAAATACAATATTTAGTATCTTCATATACTATTTATTGTTGCCTCTGTTTTAAAATTCCAAATCACTTTGTATTTTGTTAAAGTTTTGTGTAGACTTTTGTATAGAACCTGTCAAGTTATAGTCATCATACTATAGTTGAGCAGCTTCTGTTATCACTATGGTTAAAGGAAAAACTACAGGTTAACAATACCCAAACACAGTAAAGACCTTCTTGTGATATCTTACAATATAATTACAGAATTAGACACATATAAAGAATTATTACCTATAATAACTTTATATAAGAAGATGATTTAACATTCGAACTTATTGCAGGTACAATAGTAAATAATGCACAAACTCAGCCTACATTAAATGCACCAAACAATACTACTTAGGCTGAACATATGACCCATACTAGAAGAAATAAACACCTCTTCTTTTTATAATATACAAGTATTAGAATTAGCAAATTATCAGCTAATGCAATACAACAACAACTGGCCAACATCAAAGCAAAAAATTACCCAAACTACAACTGCTTAACATAGAAGAATTACCTAATTTAGAATCTTTTAACAATATTGCAACATCATTATCAACATCTATAACAACAATATCTAATACACAAAATACTACAAAGCCAATCTATAGTCAAATTATACAAAAACAGTTCAATATACCATAGTTTTATTACATCAATAACTCTAAATGGGCAAATAACTTGCATGCCAAAATAACTGACAAAATTAATATAGCATTTAATCAACAAACCTGGATCTATGAAGCAATAGCTAAGACACTTCTAATACCAACTAAAATCTGTGACTTTGTCAATTATAAACTCATTACTATATAAACTCAATTCACAATTCTACTAGCAATATTTCTCAAATTCAAATATCTTGATACCAGATTCTTTACCACCTTTACCAAAAATCCAAATATCACTTTAGCATGCCAAAAAGAATATACTAACTTATACAATAATGCTTTAGCCATCTACAAACAAACTAAATTACAATTACAGATGCAGCTACTCACAAAATCATAAATACTATGCTCAAACAAATGCTTATATCACAATACTTATCAAACACCAAGTTTACTAACTATATATTCTTTATAATCTATAAGGCCATTTACTAAGTGAGAGGCTTTTTACAAATCCAAAATAAGAATAAACAAACATTTACATTTATTCAAGCTACAATTAACAGTGCACTTTAAGAAAAGTTAATACCTCTACTATTAAACCTTAATGAAATTTCTGAACATATTCAAGAAATTCTACTATTTACATTTCTAATTATACAAAGGTATATATAAGAGCTACTGTTAATGCACTAAGAAAAATTTATATATATATATATATATTTTTTAGTATTATAAGCAGCAATCTTGCCTGTCTGTCTTTTATTAAGTAATATCTGATTATTAATTAATATAAAGTTTATCAATAAAAGTATAACTAGCCACATGTATAACTTTAGTTATTATCTAATTAAGAGTTTCATCTGAGGGTTATCTACTAGCTATCATATCCAAGATCTATCTATAAATCCTCTATTTAAACTTTCTAATTTTCAATTCTATACATTACAACCTTTTATTACCATAAAAACATACTAGTTTAGGGCTATCTAATTACTATTTTTATCAAGGTACTATCTTATTGAATGCTACTGAGTATTCATAGTTCTTTGAATTTACTCTTAACACAAACTTACTAAGTATAATACTAAGATTATCCTCTTAAATTTTATCTATATTAGTGTATTACATATCTACTAAACCAGTTTTGATATCAGAGGTATTTGAGTTTTAGTAAGTCTATTTCTTTCTTATAGTTTCCTTTTATATTCACTGTATCACTCACTAGTATGCCTTCTCTCTATTTCTAGTAAGTTCATCACTTCTCTTGCATCAAGCGCCAACTCTCCATATTAGGAAACTTCTTTCTGGAAACTTTTTTATATATTGTTCTTCTATTCATATAGACTTAAGCCACAGGGCTTTGCATACATTTATATGCTTTTATAGATTACAGAGTTTTGCCTTTAACTGGAATTGAACTGTCAATCTTGTCTGTGGAAAAAGAGAAATTTTTACATTTGATAAGCTAACAAACAACTAATTTGTAAAACTTTTAATACTACCAAAAAGATACCAAGAACTTCTTTCAAAATAAAAACATATTTCCTAATTACAAACAGGCAATTATTGCAATACTTTTTATATTTTAGATACAAACTTGCTAACTACTATACCTTTACTATAATTCTGAATTCTTACTTCTAACTTCCTCTATCAAAACAACCATTATCTATCATATATTAAGAACTTAATTATAAAGTTAGAGGTTTTTTTCTATTCAACTTATCTACATCCAAATACTATTAGCTAAGGCAGTTGCATAGCTAAAAGAGTATTACTTATTTAAACTATTTTTCAGAGATAATTTATCACCAAACCACTATTGTTCAATAATCCAAACCTTATTCATACTAACTCACAGTACACCTATTTAATAACTGATAATGCAATAACAAAAGAATTCCTTAAAGAAGTCTTCTAATAATATCATATCTGATTTCTACTATCTGATCACATAATGCAAGCAAACTCTACTGACAAACCTGATCTATTAACAGATAGCCAAGAGCTTGCTAAACTTAACATTACATTACCCATTACAACATCTTAACAACTTACTCAAATTGCAAAAACACTTTGACAATACTTTTATTTTAAACAACTACTATCATTATAGATTAATATTACAAATTCTCTTGTTCAAACTGAAGAGCAGAAGACAATGTAACAGTATAAACTAATCCAGACAGCACAAGCTTTTCTATCTATATCTAATAATATAAAAGATATTAACTCTGTATTAACTCAGAATAATATACAACTCACACTTCCAATAACCTTACAATTAGAAATAACACCTACAATGCAAATTCTTAGACAACACTATACTATTCACACAATCCCAGATTTTTTATTTAACCTATCACCATTATTTACATAATATAGGAACTATTTAACACTTCTATTATAATACCAAATAAGCTACTTACAATTAATACAGTGACAATAGACACCTCCTAACTTTATATTAACACAAACACTATTGAACCTAATAATAAACTATTTACCAACACTTAACCATCACAACACACAACATTCAGAGATACAATAATATTACCAAAAGCCAATTATGAATAGATTATAGCATTAACCAACATTTTGATATTATATCACTTATTGAAACAAAACTGGTACAATCTCAATATATACAAAATACACTTCATAACAATAACTACAAATGCTTTATGTCAAACAAAAACAAACATTTAAGAGAATTTAGTACAGAAACAATAATTTTTATAAACCAGTACTTACAATATATATCTATAATATTCAAACTCTTCAAGGTGCAGCTATAGCAATCAACCTCTATCTATCTTATAAAAACAACTTTTGCATTATCTCTACCTATCTATCTAACAATTTTGATACTAACAAACAAACACAAAACCAAATTATCTCTTGGATCACACAAGCACAACTACTCAACATTATACTAGTAATTATAAGAGACCTTAACAAGGATCTTAATAGACTACAGTACTTTTTTTTAAAAAAAAAATATTAATGATGAGGCCATGCCTTTAACTTTATTGAAATTCAATTGAAGTTTTTACAAAGAAAAGCTTGCT